>KN882507.1:138884-151708 GCA_000934455.1 Apostichopus parvimensis | reverse complement strand
GACCACGTGGCGGCAGGGCTCTCTGTCAGATTCGGACGGCTCTTTCTCCTCCTCCGATGAATTGGACAATAACGGCATGTTCACCATGGAAGACGTCGACAGTCTGGCTTCCCCCAGAGTACCCCCTATTCGGGAGCCGCTGGACCGAGCAGACCCCTTGAAAGGAATTTCGGCCATGACCTCAGAGGATTGGTCCGCTGTGTCCTTGCATCCGTCGGACCGAATCTTCCATGTCTTCTCTGAAGGCGACATGACACCTTTAATCAGGTGAGGACTAACGAGAAGGGTTCTGTCTTTGTCTTCATAATCTTTTTTGATATTGTCTGTTTCCAAATGTCACCTACAAGGTATTACAGCATAATGCTGTCAATCGTTTCCATACAACCACAAGGTTAGGCTTGTTTTCTTAGCGTATTCATTTACGTTATTAATTTTTTTTCCTGTTTTCCCCCCCCCCCATCAATTACAGCCCAGAAACAACTCGTCCACCAACTCCAAAGAGTGACACAGAATTAGAAACCAACCGTCCTTTCCACATCTCAAGGAATAAAGGATCCATCTCGGACACCGAGAAGATCGAATGGAATTGGGGAGAATTACCCGAGGTGAGAATTTTGTTATAATGACAGTAGAAATTTACATCGTCGTCGGTCTTGATCACGGTTAGGCCTGCAATGTCTACAGAATAATGAAACTGAAAAAGCAGACATTTGGATTCGGTCTAAATGTTTTGTTTTTTTTCGATACTGAATCGTGTAAATATTTGAGTTCATTTACTGTACATAGCTCAACAAGTAAGAGTTTCTGTTAAACTAATCAAGGAAGAAAAAACATATGGAGATCCCTACCAGCTTCTTGATGGCAGCCCAGCCTGCATATATATAACATGCATGTAAGCTGTACAGAAGAGTTGCCATACAGTATGGTTTACACAGTAGAATTAGGGACAACTTTTGAAATTATGTCTGTTACTCAGGGGCTTCTTAATTGCCACCCAGTCATGTACTCTAAGCTACAGTACACAAAACATTTCCATAGTCAGTAAAACTGGACACATGATAATGATGCCTTGTTTCTCTATACCTCAGAACAACTGTTCTTGCTAACTAATTATATTACAATGGCGGGATCATATTTCATACAGAGAACTTTGAGGAGAGTTAACCTATAGATGCATTCAGCAGATGCATATGAAGTGTTTCTTAATGCATATGGAGTGTTTCTTTATGCATATGAAGTGTTTCTTAATGCATATGAATTGTTTCTTAATGCATATGAAGTGTTTCTTAATGCATATGAATTGTTTCTTAATTGTTCCTTATGCATATGAAGCATCACCTTGTGCATATGAGCTGTCTCCTTATGCATATGAATTGTCCCCATGTTATGCATATGAATTCTCATAATGCATGTACAGGATATATGCAAGTACCGCCGGATGTTTACATTACAACCACATTTCTCAAGATCATGTGGGTCGTCTCGCCACAGAATTCTCTTGGCACACAGAGCAGTGTGTTGTACACTGCTGGTACAAAACTGTTCTGTGTTTGCACTGTAGATGTAGTGTGATTGCCAGTAAATATAAGCGTGGGTTGTGCACAAATATCTTTAAATTTAATTGGAAACGTCATTAATATGGAATTCACATCATGCCATGCTTGAACAGAAGGCGTACTGCATATAGATATGTGGTTAAAAAGGTCTATGTACTTAACATGATAAATATTGAAGAAATGTAAAGTATGATTACTGTTGGGAGTGTCATAATACTATATAATATGTACTGTACAATAGTTCTATACAGTGTTGCAAATGTCAAGGTGTTTCCTGCTGAAAGATATTTAAATTGCAATTCCTGCCAAATCGGTCAAGAATTTGCTGATGTGCGACACAATTTCTTGATTCATCTAAAAAATGATATGTGGGAGAAATTTGATGAGATTAACTCAGTTTGGATTGCCCACCCGGGGAACAATAGCCTATAGTGCAGTATTTATTTGTATCTCCTCCAGATATGGTTGGTACAATTTCAGTTGTATAGTAATATTACTGTTATTGGAATACTGTAATTTATGCTCTGGTTCCAGACTGTTAACGACATGTGTAGTGCCTCCCAGCCTCACAGTATTAAAGAATACATGCTTTTAAACTCTAGGAATTTCTAAACAAAGCAAGAAAAACACATATATAATTTTTTTTAAATCTCACTGTGGTATTTGGAGAAACCACTGTCATGTGACCCTTTGCATCTTTAACCTAGCGTCATTTACAAGACGGAGAACCGATAAAGCAACCCGAGGAAGCCGAGGTACATAATTACAAAGCTTGAGTTGGAAAACTAAATATATAACCTTCCTCATGCCAGCATATAAAAGCTTTCAGGCTCATTTACATACAGTTACAGTACTTAGCTAGACTGCGTTCTATTGAAACTCTCTGTGATCAAAGAAAGACTAAAAGAAACTAAAAAAAAATAAAACTAAAAAAACTTTAAAAAAAATAAAATAAATGATAACAAAACACCACCAAAGATGGACAATGGCTCTTTGTGTAAAAGCTGGTGTCAGCTGTGTTTATTGACCAGTGGACTAGCTTTAAATGTTAAATGTTATCCGCAAATAAATTCAGACGACCGTAGACCTTCAATATGGTTTGTAGGTGAATGTAGGGTATATACTGTACTTCAAAAACTAAAACAAAACCAAAATTGCCAAGATCTGCTTGTACGAGTAAATTACAAGAAAATGTACCTGAAACTTGTTTTATGTCCATCAAACCGTCACTCATTCATGTGGGTGCTTTGTTATTAAGTGTTTTGTTAGATGAAATGACTGTGTGAAATTGTGTGGTCTGGAAGTAAGTTGAGATGTTTCCAAGATGATTGAGGTAAATTGGTGATGCAACTTGTTGATCACAGAAAGCTTTCAAAGAGACAGAGTGTAAGATCCACTCGCTTCAACTGTACAGTACATAAATACTGTAACGTACGCAGTTTTCACGTCATCATGTCAGACAACAGGGCTTGGGTTACGTAAACTCATAAATAATATCTGCTTTTCCTGTTTGTCCATCCAGGTATATATATACTTTGAAAAATATGCAATTTTTATTGAAAATGGAAATTTCCCTGGAAACATGTACTGCTATACATTTGCCGAAGATATATAGCTTCCTTTTACGTTCAACAATAATAATAATAATTTATGTTTATTAGCTCAGTTGCTAATCATGTGAAAGGCACAGTTTGATTGCCATGTTCCATGTTAACATGCTTCCATTTCAGAGCTTTACTTTAAATACTATAAGTATTCATGAGCTACTGTACTGTATAAACTTTCCATATCACCCAATTATGCAAATCCCGCTTGCAAATATCGAGAGAAAATGGTTCTTATTTGTGTGAAGGATATACACATACAGTACAACACTGTACAGCACTGTTCAGTACAGTAAACAATGGAAATTCATTCTTTTGTGTATGAAAATGCATTTTCTGTTGGATATATTCTATTGTCCTTTCCAGGTATGCGTCACTATGACACTAGTAAAGTGTTCAAAGCTATTGCCTGCCCGGGTTGTCCCGGGTTGCGAAATATAAAAATTCCCTGGAGTCTACCAAAATTCTTTCCTGCTTTTGTTGAGTGGGTGCGGTTTGATAATTTGAATATTCATGAAGCTTGCAAAAAGTGCATATGTTGCATTTTAAATTTTCCTTTCTATAACTACTGAAGGTAATGACAGATGAACCCCATACAGTGGAAGTTGCAGAGGTATATTCTTGATGTTTGCATGACCCTTTGCGAGTCTTTGAATATGCACATGTTGTTGGTTGCTTTTGCTTCAGGCTACTTTTATTTTGCATATATGTACATGCTGCCTTTGTTGGATATCCCCAAGTTGTTTATATTTTCTTTATCCCATTTCCATTAATTTTCCATCCTCTTTGTGTTGCTAAATTATTGTTTATATTTTGTTCTTTGATTTTTGGTCTTTGGTTTGCTTTCTTGATTTAATATTTCAACTTCAGTATTTCCCACCATTCTTTCAAGACAAGGATTTCCTATTCTTTAATTTCCATTGAAGTGACTTTGATAGTTAATTGAACTTGAAATGGTTTGTCAGTGCAGTTAATTAGCTTAACTTGAACACTTTCCTTTCCCCCAAAAAATGGAATAATTTTCCATAGAAAATATTTTAATTCTCTAAATGTTTACTTTTTCCCTATGACTCAAAAATGCTGAAAGCTTGATTCAACTAATGATCTTTTTTGCCCTAGAATTATCTTGGTAACTGTGTAACCAATCCTCATCAGTCAGTTTTGATGGACTGTTAATGTTTATCAATTATTTTTTCCGTTCTGAATGCCTGAGGGCTACTAGGTCAAATAATCTTGTTGACAAAAGATATCTTGTTTTGGTTAATAGTTGTTGTTATGAACCACTAGGACTAATACAGGTCTATGTTGATGCTGCATGTAATGAAACCATGCCCTTGTAAATGGATGGATGGTGACTCTAATGATTAAATGTCTGCCAACTTTAAATTGCAAGATTTGATTCATGATGCTATGGTATCTTGTCATGGCATAATGTGACACATATACTCCACACTGTTTATGGATGGGGTGTGATTGAGGGGGGGGGGGGGGTGTGGAGGGTGTTCAATCGCTAATTGCTAACCTTGTACAGTATTTCAGGTTACCATCTTGAATCTTCTTGAAGAAATCGTTATTTGAGAGCAAATGTACGTTTCGATTGATCTTCCATGAAATACACCATTAAAGGGGTAAAACACTCAAAACCAAATAAGCTTTCTGATTTTCATGATGTAAACATTGCTAGTCAAAAATGAAAATAAACATTGAATTTAATGTTCATTGATAAATAGGGTTAACGTTTATCATGTCTTTCATCTTTGCCAAGTTGTAACCCTCGTTGAAAGTTTGTACTTGTGAAACTGCTCGCTTTAATCTTCAAGGTGGGAGCTTGACAGTCATAAAGTCTTTGTGAGCTTTAGTAAAGTTGTGAATGAGGTCACCAAGGTGAACCTCATGCATATTATACAAGCACAATATCAATGCAAGTCCATAATATAGTGGCTTGAAGCTGCGTAGCCACATACAGCCCTGTGCAATGTACGGCACTGCTTCATAAATATACACCTTATGTAACATCATGCACTTTTATTGTACTGTACCATCTTTACGAGAGCCCATCTTTTTTTGTTTTTATCTAAAACATTTGTTTCTTCAAGGGCCTACAAGTTCTCTCATGAAATAAAGATTTTAAAATCTGTTAAAATTTCCATTTCCCAGGTAACCTAGACTCTGCATGTATGATCGTTAACTTCAGTTGTTAACTTTTCTACAGTGATAATGAGCAGTGTTACTTGTTGCTTGTGCACCTACTTTCTTATTTTGTGAACGATAGAAGTTTTTTGAGTCATCAGACAAGACTGCACCAAAAGTTCACATTTGACTAATTTACTTCGCTCCTCTGCTACCTGTCTCCAAACTACATCTGTACTTTCCCATCTGCCTAGACACGACTGGAAATGTTTAAGCACAGTGCCGCCCTCTATTTCCACTTCCGGGGCACCAACCCACTCTCTCCTTCCGAATATACCATTCAGTAAAAACTACGTGATTTTTTCCCGGGATTCCAATCTCTATCGATTTTATCACTCTCTCACACTTTGGTGATTGTCCATTTGGATAAATGTGGATTCAAAATTAGGAGAAAGTGGGCGGAGACCCGGAAGTAGGAATAGAGGGCGCAGTGCTAAAATGTTTCCAGTCATGTAGCTTAGTTTAATGGGAAAGTATGGATGTAGTTTGGAGACAGGTCGGTATCTTCACTCGTAAATCCCCAAACCAGTTAGTCTGTCAAAACTTCACGAGCGTCTGCCGGTATATCGATACTGCCTGTAGTGTTTTACAGCATATACGTTACAGCTCCCTGCATCTTTCAGTGACCAGATTGATTTCATCTTTTCTTTTCCCCTTTCCTCTGTTTCTTTGAAGACGTTTGTGCGGTATTATCAATTCAATACGTTCATATTGCTCTAATTATATCAAGGTGGTGTTCATATTATATATATATATATTTAAAAGCAGGATTAATTAGCTACCTTTGCCAGTTACAAATGATATGGTTTCATGTATGCTGCTATGCATGATCTAAAATCGACTAAGCGATGGTTGTATTGATATGATTACAATGTATCATTGTATATATGTGTTATAAAAGAATGGTTGGATTTACCTTACTATGTGCTAAATACAATAAGGCCCAATGTTTACCAGGTTTTCTTGGGAGTTGAAATGTTGGTAGTATCTCTCTTGTAAAAGTTGTAATACATATTTAGTTTATGTCCACAAGTTGTTGCATGTAATTAAGCTTTGTGGATTTGACTTTGTGCCGATGAAGCAATTATTCCATCATTCCATCTAAAGGTAAATAATGCAGGATTTTACAGACAGACATAAAATCATTTGCTAATTAACAAAAGAGCAGATACTGTAGACTACCTCATTATTATTATCATCTATAAAATCTTAGCAGGTATGAAACTGTTGATAGAGCGACTCTTAAACTATATTAAACAACAAACCGAAATTATTTAAACAATAACAACAAAACAAAATGTAGTAAATTAGGTCCAAGGTACAGTGCTTGTGAGATATACTGTATGTACTTATCTGTTACCTATTATAGAAGCACTGGTCTCGACAGAAATGCAAACAGTTAATGTGAAAAGTTACAGGTCCAATAGTTGGT
This sequence comes from Apostichopus parvimensis, assembly GCA_000934455.1. NCBI lineage: Eukaryota > Metazoa > Echinodermata > Holothuroidea > Aspidochirotida > Stichopodidae > Apostichopus > Apostichopus parvimensis. The sequence continues at coordinate 144,926 of KN882507.1, read as the reverse complement.
TGGAGGCACCAAACATTGGTTTTGAGGGGTGAGTGTGGGGGGGGGGACTCTTAGCAGGTTAAACAGGGCTGCTCATTCAGTACTTCTCACTATTTTAATGATGATCTCATTCAATAGTTAAAAGTGGATGTCGTTACGATGGTGTATCCTATGATAATTTGGGAGTAATAAGTATGAGGTAATAAATTGGGGGTTCTTCTTAAGACAGTACTTTCCACTGGATTATAAAGACAATAAAAAGATATAATTTAGATATAATTTAGGTTGATTTCACGTTGGTCTCTTTTCGTCTTCTACTTTAGGCCAGTCCAGAATCCAAAAAGAAGACAGAGATCTCGCAGATCGATCAAAAGTCCAAAGCAGAAGAAGAGAAAGACCGAAAGTCGCTTTGGTCTCGCTTGTCCTTCAGGAGAGGTCCCCAGAATGGGGGGAACCAGGGGGGCATGTACCTTGACGACCTAGCCTCGGATGCAATCGACCCGGAAGTCTATGCCTTGTACTTTCCCGAAAGGTACTGTTTCCCGACTCTCGCAATGCTTTTTCCACGCTTGATACATCCATCTTAAAAGTGTGTTTCCAAAACCACAAAAATGTCCCTTTACTACTTTGACTTTTTTTCTGGCATCTCCAGTAAGAAAACAAGGGAGGGGTGGTGGGAGGGAGGTGTGGTGGGAGGGTGGGTGGTGTGGGAGGGTGGCGGTGGTCTGATAAAGTGCCACCGACTTCTATAGCTGGATAGCTCAGTTTCAGTTAGAGCACATTTCATGAGATGTTTTGGGTCGATTACTGTTTATGATCAATACAGTTTTGCTTTCCTAGTCGTTTTTCTTTTGGCTGATTTTATCGAGAAGACAAAGTTAATTGGATCAGAGTTGCAATATAGTTAATCCATGTTCCGAGATGATAGGAATCCCTTCTAATATTTTATAGTAGAACTGTAACAGGACTAGGAGTCGACTCAGTCGAGTTCATAAACTTTGCGATCTCCAGTCTGAAGTTACCAATGACAATACTCATGTGCTTATCTGAAGACTAGAGATTTGGAAGGGTGCCTCCTTCGTGGGTCATGGGTGATCCATTGTGGAACCTTAGGATACCTACAGTACATTGCAGTTTGAAGGTTCCATTGTTTATACTATCAGAAGATTATCCAACTTTCCAACATGATTACACTTTGTTGCATATTCATATTTTCCTTCTTCCAGACGATTAAGACACATCTCACAAGACCTCAAGGATGAAGATAAGTCTTCTGATCTCGGGGCATCTCTCCCTCAGTCTCCAAACACTGTGGAGTTTGAGTCCCCTCCTAGTCTGGATGACCTCAGGTCAGTCCTTTTCTCTTCTTTCTTTCACATATTATCTAGACTGTGTAAAAGTAAGTTGGCCTGACGTTTCGATCCTAGCAGGATCTTCATCAGAGGCTAAATGACACGTAACAGTAACAGAAGGGACAAAAACACACACAGAATACAGACAGGTTAATGAGCATGGTGAACACAAAAAGATGGATGTAAGGGGATTAGTAGACAAGGGATGGAGAGAAGAGAGCAACAGGGGAAGAGGAGAGTTAGGAGATAAACAGTGGAGGGACAACTTTAGAGAGGATTAAGGGAAGGGGGTAGGGAATAAACTGGAGAAGGACAAAGACAGAAAGGTGTGGAGAATAAAATATTATTTAGATGTACATTTATGATTGAGTTGTGACCATAAATTCATCATAGAAGTATGCCAAATGCTATGGATACAAAAGTTGCATTTGACTTTGATGAAACAGTCGACTGGGAGAGACCTTTTAGTTGAACACACGTCATGTCATTTATTCCTTGTTTCCACTTTTAAATAAGGTCTTATGATACTAAAAGGTGAATGACATCATACAAGAAATGCATGCTTTTTATTATTATCATCCATTGTGATCAGATCCTTTAAGATCTGATCTCTAGTCATTCAACCTTCCACGTCGAAAGTTTTGCAATTTATGATTAGTTCTTACCTCTCTTTGTTTTCCATGCAATTTAAAATGGTGAAAAGGTTATTGTAATTATGCTGAAGCTTTTTACAGTTTCTAGAGCTCTAAAACTTCTCTCTAGACATTAAGGGGTAGGGGAAAGGGATGAGAGCATACGGGGGTGGGGGGTGGGGGGATAGAGGTGTTCAACTTAACAACGATAAATTATGCCGGAGTGAGGAAAAATTTGTCTTTCAGTAGGATGGGATCAATGGAGGCCTAAACTTTTAACCTCCTTTAAGTCCCTAGGTGACGATTTTTTTGATCCCACTGAGAAATTCAGATGTCAATATCAATGATAAACTTTTAAAATGTATGATTAGTCTGTAGTCCCCCACTTCCCTGAAGCTCTCTAAACAGTTTGTATATTTGCTAAGCGCTTCTAAACTCACAATCTGAGGAACAGAATAATACACAGTTGTTTTTCACACTTTCACACAATTGCTGTTGATGTGTCGGTAATCTGTAAAAGGAAGCTGTCGGAAACAATTGATTTCCTTTCCTGTGAACTTTTAGACTTTAAAGTATGGATGTTGTTGGTTTTTGAAAAACACATTCATCAAGTCGGGGTCAAAATTCCCTGTTAATCCGAATGGTTCATCGTGATGGATTTTAAACTGTTTTAGCTTTGTCTGGCTACATGACAAACCTGTCTGTACGTTGCTCAGACAACAGTACCATGCGACTTGACTTGCAAAAAGCCCATATTAGTTCGCTACCCAAAGTGTCTGCTGGTTGGCTACAAAAAGCAGACTGAAGATTGGCTACACAGAAAGGCTGTTGGTTGGCTACACAAATAGCCTGTCGGTTGGCTACACAAATAACCTGTCTATTGGCTACACAAATAGCCTGTCGGTTGGCTACACAAATAGCCTGTCTGTTGGCTACACAAAAGCCTGTCGGTTGGCTACACAAAAAGCGTGTCAGGTGGCCACAAAAAAAGGGCTGCTGGTTGGCTATACAGAAAGCCTGTAGATTGGTTACACAAATAGTCTGTGCAGGGTGGCAACACAACAGGTTTACAAGTTAGCTTGCAAAAAAGGACTGTAAATTGGCTACACCAAGAGACCCCGCAATGTCACAATAACTTGTGTGTGGTTACACTTAACAATGCTTTTTGGTGGGTTAAGTAAACCTGTAATTAAGTTTTAAATAGACTAGCTAAATTTGTCCACAGGAAGTTTGAGTTTAAAAGTTAACTGAGAGTAGCATTTAAAAAACTATACCTCTGTAGAAGTAATGTAATGTTGCATTATTCTTTGACAGTTGGATTGCTTCTAAAGGTTTACCATAGAGGGGGAGGGAGAGAAGGGAAGGGGAGTGGGGGTGGAAGTGATCTTCATTGTTTATACTCCTGTGATCATACCCCTTGCCCAGCACTTGAAACACAGACAGTCTTATTTACTGTTTTTAACCGTTTCTCTCAGTTAAGTTACCATTAAACCTCTTATCAGATAATGGAGTTATTTTGGCTTCCGTGCTGTCAACAATCCGTTTACCATGGCCCTCCGTTTAAAAACATTCTCAGGTCTTTTAGTTTGTTTGTGTTATAACAGATAAGCTGGGAACAGCAGTGAACTTTGAATGGAAAGTAAAAGAAAATAATTTTGGTAACCCCTGGAGCGATTAAACTGCTCAGAGACAAGAGCTGTTTTTTTCTTTATTTCTTTTTCATTAATGGTAACTGCTTTTATTTGTTATCTCTGTTTATTTTGTAGGTTCTGTAATGATATTCAGATGTCCCTCTGTGGAGGACTGGAGATGGAAATTGGAGAGGTCCCTATGGGTGAGTAACCTGACCCTTAAAGGCGAATAACAAAGGATCAGAGGCTTTTTTTACAAAATACAAAAACAAAAATAGTAATTGTCTGTGAAGCCCAAATGGGATGTATTGTTTGACATTTGCTTCCTTAAGAGGATTTTGATCCCCATGGCACAGAAAATATAAATGAATTTCTCCTTTCTTTCAATCTCTGCCAAATGTTCCATTCATCCCAAAATTTTTTGGATTATTCAACATGTTGAGAATAACAAGAAGTGAAATGTGAAAAACTGTTCCTGTATAATGGTTTCTCGAGTTTTCATTGTGGAAGCAAAAGTGTAAACATTCCTACAAGACTCTTTGGGAAATGAGGAATTGTCATTAAGTGATAAGGTTAATAGTTAACAAAATGCACCACCACCTTTGTTGAGAAGGAATTTCCTCACAGAGTTCATAGGATAAGTAGGGCACCAGTGATATATGGGTAAGCAATGTTTCACAAAGTGGTTTATTTCTCTGCTTGTTCAATTTTAGGAATTAAAGTGCATCTTCTTGAACATTTAGGACTGGACTTTGCCCATCCCCCCCCCCCCAATCCCACCATACACGAGAGCGTGGTGGCCAATTGGCCAAGGCGTCAGACTCATGATCCAAGGATTGCTGGTTCCATTCATGCCTAGTTCATTACGTTGTGTCCTTGGGCAAGATGCTTTATCTCAATGCCTCTCTCCACCCAGGGGTTAAATGGGTACCTGTGAGGTAACTTGTCATTGGGCTCAGTATATAACTGCTGCCGACTGGAGGGATTGTCTCTGGGTCAGGTTATCATTGACCAGGGGTAATATAACGTCTGTAAAGCGCTTTGAGACCTATCGCTGGCATAAAGCGCTATATATAAAAAAAAAAAATACACCCCTGTCTCTTATATGTACTTAGCCACTTGCAGAAGATTAAGTAAATTTCAAATCACCCTGTGGGAGATGCTAACTCTTCTTCTCGTTCTCCTCCTTCCATTCTCAGATAAATTTAACCAGCACATCATCTCCTTTGAAAAATTTTCCAGCGACCCTATCATTTTGAGTAATCCTAACCTGGTAGTCAGGATAGGAGGTAAATTTCACACGTGGCAGGTAGCAGGGCCGATATTAATGTCCATGTTGGCCTTCCAGAGACCTCTGCCGGACCAGACCGTCACTAGTTTGATGAAGGACCAGAGACAGGAAGAGGGTGGCAGGAGAAGCTTTACAGAATGGATCTGGCCCAGGAAGATGGGATCCCCCCGGAAGGTGAGATTTTAAGAAGGGATATATTGCAGTAACTCTAAAAATTCACTGTTTTCAGAATAAAATATCTGGCAATTCTGCAGGTTTAGGTCAAATTTACATTCTAACAACAGTTTTTAATCATGAAGATGGAAAAAAAAAATGGAAAAAAATTGAAAATTTATGAACATTCTGGCAACAGCAGAGTGAGTGATGCCATTTTTGGTTTTCTTTATAATGTACAAATCATTTATTCACTGGGGGAGTGGGGGTAGTTGGAGGTGGGGGTGAAGAAACATGTTGCATAGTGATGAGATTTCGAACTGAAGAGAACAGTGACAACTATGCAACATTCAAATAGCATGCATGTTTGTAAATACATGTTTGTCGATCTTTAAGAGAGAACAAAGAGTTAGAGAACATTGTAGAATTCTCATCTATGACTCGCATTTCCGTTTCTCCTTGGCTAACAGGGAGATGTTTCAGAAGAACAGATGGAAGGGCGGATATCGGAAGGTTCATCCAAAGATGAGGTGGTTGTGAACTTAGAGGACGAAGTCAAACAGGAGTAAGTTGTCGACAGAGAGTTAAACGACCGTAAATCACCTTATTATCCCAGTCTGGCATAAGTCCAAGGAATTATCCAAACAAAACGCATGTCCACGGACAGAAAAATACCTTCGTATACTTCCTTCACCTGCAAGACCATTTCGTATGGATAATTTGCTAGCCTAGATGTGTGCATAATTTGGGTGACAGCTGGAGATGAAATTTCTATCAATAAATTTCCATGATAATGTATACGAATGAGATGGTAATGCATATGCATATTTTTAAAGTGAACCAAGGTGTGGGGGATATCATGCAGTGATCTGTGACTCGGGGCCATAGAGCAGTTTAATGATTTTGGCGCTTCATGAATGCCATTGATTGATTTATCGATCGATTGATTGATCAATCAATTATATAGAGAATAGGTTTTAGGAATAGGAATTTGTAGTGAACAT
>KN882507.1:47810-66505 GCA_000934455.1 Apostichopus parvimensis | reverse complement strand
AGTGTCAATATTAATGTCCCATGATACTTATAGTAAGTCTGTACTTGTACTTGTTTTCTAGCATAGCTCCCTCAACTTGCCTTATAATGCACTACTTGACCATGTGGAAGTGTCAATATTAATGTCCCATGATACTTATAGTAAGTCTGTACTTGTATTCTAGCATAGCTCCCATAACTTGCCTTTATAATGCACTACATGACCATGTGGAAGTGTCAATATTAATGTCCCATGATACTTATAGTAAGTCTGTACCTGTACTTGTATTCTAGCATAGCTCCCTCTACTAGTCTCTACTGGTATTCAGTAAAGCACTACATGGCCATGTGGAATGTGTCAATATCAACCCCCCACTATCTTTGTTCTGATGTGGTTCTGATCGATAATTCTTTGTTCTGATGGGGTTCTGATCGTTCATTCGGCGTTCGCTCGTCGGTCAAACAACTTCTAGTTCACGACTGCAATGTCTAGTCGGGTCCCGCTCAGTCAGTCAGTGTTCGACGGCTGGCCTTAAGGTTACAAGCAGTTCGATGCTTAATGATCACAAGCCCTTATTTTTTTGCCCCCCTCCGACAGGTGTCGTCGCTCCACTGGGATCAGAACGAAGCCTTTGCGCAGTTCGCAGGAGATCACGTGCTGCTCAGTCGAGGTTACAGCGCCATCTTGGAGAAGCTCAGCTCGGGACTCGACGTGAGGATGAATCAAGAGGTGAAGACAATCAACCATTCAAACAGTCAGCTAATCGTCAAAACAAAACAGGGATTAGAACTGACCTGTTCAAGGGTAAGTCTTTAATTTTCCATAAAACTTTTGACCTTTGACCTGACCAAATACATTATCGTGGCAATTTTTGTGGATAGAGACGTTTATGTTTGTGGAAGGAAAGTTGTGGGATGTGCAGGGATGTGCTCACACTGGGCGGCACCGGGCGGCTGCGCCCAGCAGTTCTGAATGCCGCCCAGCACAAACAGTATATTAAACATTTCCGCCTAGCACATTTTTGATGATAATTTAACAAATTTTACCATAACCAAAATTTGGGAGAATACATGGCACAGAATAGGAAAAATAGCACCACCTAAGCTTACTTCATGTGCAAAATTTGTCTAGTGGGGAGGGGGTACCCCACCCATGAGATCCCTCTCCCAGAGTGTGGATCACACTATCGCACAATCTGCCTAGCACTCAAATATTCCTGAGCACATCCCTGGATGTGGTATTATCATTTACAAAACGTTTTTGCTTGGCACTTCTTTGCTTTTGCCCTTTCACTATCACTTTAACAATAACAGCAAAATTTGACTTTGTTATAGAATTGAAACTGTTTCTACTCTCTCGAAAATGTTTCCTTCTTTGCAGGTCATCGTCACATTACCTCTTTCACTTTTGCAAGAAGGTCGGATAACATTCGAGCCCTCGTTGCCGTCAGAAAAGACCAAAGCGATTCACGCCCTTGGAGCTGGGATCACGGAGAAGGTGAGAAAAGTAGCCCATAAAAATACAACTTATCAGAATTATGTTAAATATTGCTGGATTAAATTTGTGTGAAGGGTCTTGGGATGCAAATTAGCCAATCGGCATGCAGGTACTGTTTCTGTCTCTGGTAAAGAAGGAAAAGTTTAATTAAACTTAGGTGTTATGCATGTCTCGTCAATATAATGCCTTCTGGCATGACAATCAAATTTCTACATATCAGTTACAAACTTTGGCCTTACCCAAAACACACTCATAATTAATGTGCCTCACTTTTCAGGCAGTGAAAATGAAAATAAAAGTGTAGAACAGTTAAGTTTTCAGGTTTGGCAAAATATGACACATAGTGGCATTTGTGCACCATGCCAACCTAGCTGTAAAGGTTTACTTTTGAGGCACTGAAAACTGAAATGGATTCTAAGATTAAAATAACGATTAGAAAATGTGAGTACCACTGACTGTAAATTCAACTGTACTGTTTATAGTGCTATTGCTTGTTTTCTGTGTCCATCATGGGATATAGAAGGCACTTAAATATTGACACAGATACATATTTGTCATATTCTATGCTTTTCAAATTTTAGATAAAACTTGACCTCTACTACTTAATAGAATTTCCAAATTCCGCATCATTCATAAAAAAGAAGAAATGAAACCGACCCACTTTTGTCATATATTGGAATTGATTAACCCCGTAAATCTTATCGATTCAAAAACTTACCATCTGATTAATTTATACTTTATATTTATTTTGTATATATTTACAGGTGATATTAGAGTTTCCTATCAGATTTTGGTCAGATAGAGTCCAAGGGACTGAATATTTTGGAAGACTTCCTACCTCAGCCAAGGACCGAGGGTTCTTTTCTGTCTTCTACGATATGACTGGAAACGTAAGGAACAGATTTTCTGTTAATATTCCGTGCACAAACAATTCAGAGAGTGCAAAAAAAACTGCTTTACTACTGCAAAAACAGCCTGTGTAGGGTAGCCAAAAAAGCCTGTGTAGGGGTGCAAAAACAGCCTGTGTAGGGGTGCAAAAACAGCCTGTGTAGGGGTGCAAAAAAAAGCCTGTGTAGGGGTGCAAAAAAGCCTGTGTGGAAGGTTGCAAAAAAAGGTGACCTGACATTTTGATCCTAGCAGGATCTTCTTCATAGGCAAAACTGAAAACGAAAAAGGGAAGGGGACACTTTCAAACCAGAAAGATGGAAAGACAATTAATACAGACTACATCGGTCCATGAACAATGAATGAAAATGAAATTTGAATATTTCAGACAAGTTTATGTATATTGCAAAAACACAAAAGGGGAAAAGAAGAGTTAAAATGAGTTAATAAATGATTTCTAATGCATAAGAAAAAAACTCAAAAGTTAATCTTTTTAAATTTTTCAGAAACAGTGGCACAAAATAAGGAATAGCTACAAGATGAAAAAACTAACATGCTTTATGTTTACATTTGACAGTTATGTCAAATTGATATTTATTGGACATTCGGCTGTTGTACACATTGTTTTTCTTTAAAAAAAGAAAGGAACACAGTTAGGGTAAAAATGAAGGCAATTTAAACAGTGGCTGGTTCGAGTTGTCACGAATCGATGTGACTTTGAATGAAAATAAGAAGAGGGGGTTCATATTGATCACATATTAATTCTCCTCACTATCTGACATGTTTGTAGGAAGATGAGTAGAGCGGGTTCATATTGATCAAGTATTAATTCTCATCACTATCTGACATGTTTGTAGGAAGATAAGAAAAGCGGGTTCATATTGATGTCGGTCATCAGTGGAGAAGCCGCAGAGGAGATGAAATCCATGAAACCCGAAGACATCGTCTCAAAATGCATGACATATCTGAGGGGATTGTTTCCAAATCAGGTAAGACAACCCGCCATCCTTACATCCTACATGTTAATATACACGAATAGAGAATGCTTTTGATTACCTAAAGCTTTTATTTCAGTAACAGCGACTAGAAATAGAGTAAGTCAAAACCAAATTTTGTATCCAGGAGATGCCACTACCTCTGTAATCATTGTGATAGATATCTGTTTAAAGGGTGTGAAAATATGCACACAGCTTGCTACCTTCAGTAATTATACAGTAGTGTACAGTCAGTACATACAGCTGCGGTCAATACCCACAGCACAGTGTATAAACGATACAGCGATGGACATTTCAGGTCCAGCTACAGATAACAAGGTATCACGTTTCATTACTGTCTGCTTTTTGTAGCGACAAGCAGAAAACTTCACTTGCAAGCAACGGAAAGTTAACTTTTTCAGAGCGCGGCAGGCGGTTTGGGGCAAATCTTCAATGCCTTTAAGCAAGAGAGCCTGCCATTTCGATCTCAGCGGGGTCTTCTTCAAAGGCAAACAGTTCTTGCCTACGAAGATGGGCAGGATAGAAATTTCAGGCCCTCTCACGTATAAAATGTGCTATTTTGCAGTAGATTAGCCGTTTCTTAACATTGTTTTTTTCCCTCTCTGACATAGATATCTGTGGGATATGGGGTCGTTTCTTTAATGAGGAGGAAATAGCGGGGAAAAGTTGTGAACAAAATAGGAGGCACTATAGAGGGCGCCAGGAGTGTAGGATATGTTAATGGCTTAGGTTTTAGTACTTTTAAAGAAGTTTTGAAAGAAACGAAACATGTCCCAATTTTCCTGTAATCTATGTGATGTGTTTTTCTATATTTTGCTTCCTTTCGAGGGCCAAATATTACATGGGAAGGTCGTCAAGTTGATAATGAGGAAATATATATAGAGCAAGCTTGTAATTGGGACAGTTTAAAAATAATTTATTCGTGTTCCTCTTCTCATCAGCTTTATTGCCTGCTCAATGAACAAATCTTTGTAGTGTTTCTTTTCTCTGCCCAAGTGGTTGTTATAAGCTTATAGCAGACAATAACACTATCTGTCTGGATTCTTATATGCAAATTAGTCTAGTTACATCAGAATAAAGCAGTTGTAGGGATAGGTCTCATTAGCCAGAGTACCGTTTCTATTCGTTTTTGTTTATTTTTTAAAGAAATTTCTTCTCCCCTAATTTTTCCTTTATATTAGGAAAGGTAAAGTAGGCAGGGTGTCGACGTCAAACTTATTCAAAAATGTTTGCAGCATTCAGTAGTAGAATGTTGTGCACTTGTGTATTTTTCATTGGTTGTCCTTACTCTCTGCAGAGTGTTCCTGAACCGACAAAGTCTTACGTCACAGAATGGTACAAAGATTCCTTCAGTAAAATGTCCTACAGCTACATCAAACCAGGAGGCTCAGGAGAGGTCTACGAGACTTTAGCCGATTCGGTGAACGATAGAGTGTTCTTTGCTGGAGAGGTGAGAATAAATGTCTAAAGGTTCATCTGTTAGAAGGCGATGATACTCGAATGTTTAAGCGTCACTAATCTATTTTTTTTTCATATTCTGGATTCTGTATCAAGGATAGTTTAGAGCCTTTGGAGGTAAATTTCTAAACTGCGCTAATTTAAATACCTTCGATATATTAATATCGATGTTCCAGTTCTGATTTTACGAATTATTTTTTGTAGGCTGTTCTATCGACATGTCTGTTACCCGATATCATCGTTGCCGTTGTGATACCCTTTATTTCTTTTTCGATCTGGATCTAATTTCAGGCAACAAACAGACAGTTTCCACAGACAGTAACCGGAGCCTACCTGAGTGGAATCCGAGAAGCCACAAAGATAATGGAAATCACATAAAAAGACAAAAAAAATCATGTCACGGCCAACATTAAGGCCTTCCTTCCATAGATACCAGCATCGTCAGGGATTGACCTGAAGATCCTGCTAGCTGGAGGGTCGTTCAAACCTGTAGACATGTCCGTTCAGTATTAGAAGCCATTCCCACTGTCGTGAGAGCAGCTGGTTTCGTTCCATTATTTCAGTTATCTGAACACAAAATAACTTATTTTTGATTCCTTGTCATAGGCAAAAGGAATCTATGTGATGGTTACTGTACGTATGTATGTGTGGGTGCGTTTGTTTTGTATTCTGACCGAGAACTTGAACAAAAGAATTCCAGGTCCTCGGTTGTGATTTCTAAAGAATCACCACGTCCTCGGAAGAATTCTATTGTATGGGGTATTGTTAAGGTTAGGGTACGTGGATTTGAACAATGGAAAATACAATGGGGTTCTCGGTCTGAATGTAATACAAACATGTATGTATGTGTGTGTGTGTAAGTAATGCCCTGGCTTGTAAAGACAGTAACTAGTAAAGTATAGGATGTTTGAACTTGGTGAATTGTATGTATACAAGACCTATTGTAATGAATGAATACTATTGTTTTTAGGGAGGTCAAATGTTATTTGGGGTCGACAGGTCAAAGTGTGAAAACCTTGCAAACATGATAACTCTAAAAAGTAAAGTTTAGATGAACGTCAGACTCGATGTTTAGGTTTCACACTAGCGTATATTAGTGCTAGAGAATCTTACCGATAACTTCCAGTTAACAGTGGTCATAGGTTGAACCTCCTTTGTGCCACTTTAAGTAAGGTATTCTCATCAAGAACATGGCAAGAAGTTTTTTGGACTGGTGTTCGACAAAATGAGCTGCAATGTTTAAACCAATGTAGGCATATTTGAAATAGTTTTGAAAGTTTCAAATTTTTAGACAAAACAGTATGACTGATTCTTGTAAGGTGTAGAAAAAATATGAAATTTGGGGACACTGAAGTCTTGTACATGTTGCTTTGTGCGAAGAAGTTTTATAGGTTAGAAACCAGTTTGATTTTCTTTTTGGAAACAGAAAAATAAATGCCCAGCTTGATACGATAATTAATACAGGAACCTTAAGCCAGCAGCCACACACACTCCCAGCAACCCGACTTTAATGAACATTCTTGACCTAGTTGCCAATTGTCCTGAAGACCCCCCACACTCCCTTCCCCCCCCCCGGACTTTCAACTGAACACCAACACACTGCCCTACTGATAAGCGCACACAACGGCTGTTTGCTGTTTTTTAAAGACGGGAAGCTCGTTAAGGCCACATGCAAGAATGTATTACTCTGTGATTGGTTACAGTTGTTAAAAACTGCGCAGTGAACAACTGTGGTTGTCCACTAACTGCGTTAGTGAACAACCCGCACACTGCCGAACTGCAAGTCAGGAAAACTTTTTACACTTTCAGTTTTCCCAACTGAAGTCGGCACGACTTAAAAACTTGTTGGAACCAATCGTATATTAAGCACACCCATGCTGCCCTTTAATCCACTATTTTCTACGTAAGAACTGTCGCGTTGAGTCGGGCGGTAGTCAGTCCAGCAGGTTGCGACTGGCTTTAGAAATATCAACGACTTTAAGGACTTGGTTGTTCATGTTTTGTCGATAATCGATAAGTTGACAATGCTCGGCCAAAATGTATCTTTGTATCTTAATGATTTGTAAGTTTTGTATCAACAAGTTTATTATTATTATTTATCCAATTTTAAGGTCTTAGTGTAACCAGGATAGTTATACCGAACAGAATTGTTGTTAGGTTGGACCGAAAAACTGCACTAGTCCGCTGAATTCTTGGAACTGTGGGTGTAGTACAGTAAGTACAAGAAAATCAGAATAATAGGAAAAAAATGATGATAAAATAAAATAAAATTAAAACACAATGTGGAAGAAAAACAAACAAGACAAACAGAAAAAACAACCAAAATAGGAAAAATTGGAACAGATAAAATGCAAAGTGAACATTTTTCCAATTATGTTGGTGAATAAATATGTTTGGTAATTTAAGGTGAACTGTCTGGTTTTTTGTGATTTATTTTCAAATCTGTATCCATTTGTAATTTGATAAGTATTACAAAGGGACTGCAAACGGGACGATAAGTGTATTTTTTTAATAACTCTTGGCAAATATTTCTATTTCAAAAAGGTTTGGAGCAAGTATAGAATGTAAATGCACATCTGAGTCAATCAATAGGGTCATTTTTATCTCGAGTAAGAAATGGAATTAATTTTCAAAATTAATTTTACACCATACTAGCATTGGAATATCTATACTGGCAGCTTGCGTATGTTCCATTTTTTCACTTTTAGCTGCAATTTGATAATTTGTTTCCCCCAAAACTTTTAATAAAATAAAATAATTGTGCAGTCTTGGTGGTATTGCGGTAAGAATTTTGCTCGGTATTTGGATTGGTTGTGTTATTATTATTATCGATAAAATGATAGTAATGAATATCACACAGAAATAAGATGTTGAGCAAGTTTTACAGTTTGCGGTATGAGTGAAAACAATTGGATGTACGAAAGCTGGTGGATTTCAGTTGTTTCCGTTTGATGTTGATGAAATAGAGGGGGTGATAAAAGAATATAGCTGTATTTGTCGTTTTCCACTCCTCTCAATTTCAGTTGGGGGGAGGTGTTGGAATTGTTGCAATGCTGTTGTTATGAGTAGAGTCTTCCATGGATTTAAAGTAAGCCAACAAATAGAAAACACAAACATGAAATATGTTTTTGCTTTGTTTAGGAGGTTAATGAATTATTTCATTTTCACGAAAGGTGCTTTGATTTCATTTTTCACATGTTTTCAGAAAGTTATGAGGCCCGGTGTGAAATATTTCGTATTTTGTAATGCAATATATATAGTAATACACATCGTGTTTTGTACAGAATGCTTTCTTCAAACGAAGAAAAATGGAAACGCATATGTTTAACGTCACCAGTATTGCCCAAAAGATTCAACCGAAAAAATAGTCATAGTTTGAACATCCACTCAGTACACATAATACTGCCACAACTTACTAAACACAAGGTTCCTTTAAATTCCTAGCTTCTTCTCTCGCCGAAGTTGGGGGGGGGGGTAGTTTCTTTAAGATAAAACCCCCCAAAACGAAAGTAATATTTGGGGAACTTTTAGCCATTTTTAGCTGGCATTTTTTTTTGGGGGGGGGGAGTTACTGGTGACCTTTAAAGTACCTGTACTCTAATTAATGTGTTTTCTATTTTTTTTCTTCATTTAATATTATTAATAATAATAATAATACAAGAAAAGCGTACTTTTTGTAATATAATTCATTAGCAATTTCGGATTGATGGTTGCAATGAAACATAAAAATGAACCGGAACCTCATTATTTTCACTATTTTTGTAGCCGAAACCATTCTTTTCCTCTTCGAGAATGATTTATTTAGTTCAATTTCTTGTAAAGTTCTGTATCACATGATTGGGTAGTGTCTGTACATGTTTGTTTTTCTCAGAACCAATCACTTTTTCTTTTTGTACTTTCTTCCTCTTTGGCAATAAATAAAAGAGTGTCGTCAAAACATTGATGTTGTGTGTCTTCTCAAAATTTAATATTTCATTATTTTTTTCACAAATAAGAAGTGTCCTTTGTTTTGTTGAAAATCCAATAGTGAAATTTGTGGTACTGAATACAAAAGGGGTTTATTTTGTTAAGTTTTGAGGTAACTTTATGTTTTCCCTTACAATAAAATTCACATGTCCCGCTGTCTCTAAAAGTTTGCCCCCCCCCTCCCCCAGATTGAACCCTCTTCCGCCGCCCACGTAGAAGTACAAAGAACATTGATTTGTACATGATTTCAAAGTTGATGTGGAGGTGGGGGGTGGGAGAGGAAGATTCCAAATTTCTCTGACTGAAGTGATATTGGCATTGACATTTTTAGTGCTGTAGGTGGCTCAATACATTTTCATTGAGGGGTGTAGCTGTGGGACGTTGTATCAGGCTCTCTTATTGGGTGGGTAGTCTAGGGATTCTCCCACAGGAAAAAAAAAAAAGCTTAGAAACCAAAATGGTGCTTTTTGAGGCATGTTTAGATTACAAACTTGTTCAAAAATAGGTATAATCGCAAAGTTGTGCTATCAAATACTTGTACGTTATGAGTTTTGTTATGAGTTATGTTTTAGCTCCGATTACCGATAGAGCTGGGGGGGGGGCATGCCGGCCCTCGCTACCCCACTCCCTCCCCCATTTGCGCACGCCAATGATAAAGATTTACCAACCTCAACGGCTTGAATAACGTGAAAGTTGTTTACAAATAACTCCTAATAGATAGCTTTGAATGATCTGTTTTCGACATTTATCCACGCTACCTTCCGTTCACCTCTTCTTTATTCTTTTCTCTCTCCCCTCTTTTCACAATTGTCTATTTTTCAGTGTTGTAAAGCAAGAAAAAGGCTGGTTAAACATGTCTAGGGGCTCTGTAAGAATTAATGTAACAAAATAACCCAGAGTGTATTTAAGAACTATTCCCATGTGTAAGCAACCTAGCTATACTGTATATATAAGATTTTCTTCCATTCATTTCTTTCATAAGAAATTATGTGAAAGAGAGCCGACCTTGGCTGGCCTGTGTGAAGTTATGTTTATTTCTATGGTGAGCTTGTTTAGTATCTTTCCCAAAACCCCTGGATTTTTTGAACTAGAGGAAATGTTCAAAAGTAATCCAGAAAAGGGTAATTTCAAGACTGCAAATCGGTGTTTCGAGCATTTTCCTGATAACGCATGCATTCCGTCGCTCTTCTCAAAAACCATATAGACGTTAGAAACATCATCTCCATCAGGATGCAACCACGTTAACCGAAGGGGCGGGTGGGGGGTGATATTACTCTCACCGCAATACAATGAGTCTGTTCAGTCCTCCCTGCCCCCACCCCAACCGACAGAATATTACCCCCCCCCCCAAAAAAAAACCTTGTGCGCGTTACACAAAAATGACATGTATATATGTACCGTACAACAACAACAAATCTTCAACATTCTTTCAAAACTTGCAAAATATAGAACCCATTTTGCATCTTAACACTTTCCATTTGGCCAATAATTTTAGACCTATCCCCATCCCCCCCCCCTCCACCCCTCCCGCCCATAACCCAAAGGGTGATTGAGCCCGTGATTTGCAGGTATATGGTATATACCGATTTGACAGTTCTAGCAAAATTTCAAAGGATAAGTTATAAGTGATAATGCCACCAAAAACAAATATTCAACGTTTCAATTATAACTGTCTGGGTTAATGAATTTGAAGAGTCATGCAGTTACAGACAGTCACAGATGGAACTTCACACAAACTTCCGTCAAGCGGAGCAACCTGTATTCCTATCTCTATAAACAGCTAACTGGGCCTCACTTCTACGAAATGAATGATTACCCTTAAGTGATTAGCAAACAGGATTAAAATGGTTCTTTACAATCCACCTTCGTCATTCTTCTCTATTGTTATGTAAAGCCTTTTTGCAATCTACATTTCTGAGGTAGTCTGACTAAACACAAATAGAACTTTCCTTAAAGCTAGGATTGTGATCGATAATTAACATAAACGCACCAATAGCTTCACTGCTGTGAATGGATTTCATGATCAGTTCTATTCAATAGTAGACTTCTTCATTCACTATACAGGTATCTCGAAGGGGGAAAACTGGTAGGAATCTGAAAATAGAATCAACTTTGGGTTGACGTGACTGTTCAACTCAACCTTTATAACGTGATGATATTTTGGGTCAAATTAAGGTCTTTTTTGTTTTATACATGTAAACATCACTATTGTAGTTTCGTGTTCCCCAGTACATCAAAGTTGATCCCTGTTCTGGTATGCCTAGCAGAGATACCCGTGAGGTGGGGAAACAAGTAGGTTACTCCCCATAGGCGACGAGAGCCAACTCGAGCCAGTTACGTCATCGGTCTCTATTATGCATGCATGCACTTGATACTTTACTTTGAAATGATAATACACTATTCCATTATGACCAGGGACTGTAGCTCCCCCCCCCCCCCCACACACACACACACCCACATGCCCTTCTCGTCAGGCTTGCTTACAAGACATGATGTGTTCTGAAACATGACAAGAGGGAAACATTACAAAAACGACTGAAAAACCTCCGTCTCAGATTAAGTATTACAGATATGGACTCGTGCGAATTTGTGCTTACTTCCTCTCTTCGTAATAATCTAAGATCAATATCTTTATCGACATATTTTCAAGTTATAAGACAATAAATAGTGCATAATTAATCAGTACGCCTCATTGGAGAATTCACAGATTAAATTGACAGGTAATATTATAAGTTAAGAAAAAAATTAACACCCCCCCCCCCCTCAAATAGTGGAAGCTGCAGAAAGTCTGTAATTACCATAACAAAAGGAGATAATAATACCTGGGAACGACAAATATCTTCTCCCTTGGATGACAAAAAACGTGGAGAACAATACGGAAAGTTAAATGTACAGAAACAAAATCAATACAAACGCAAGTTTCCTCACACACGTGACAAACGTAATGGGGCCACAAAAGGTGGGTTATAATTGGGACACATCCCCATAGACTCAAAGACCAGCAGACCACCGAGGATCTTGTATGAAGATGGAGGGCCTACGCTACAAAGTGTTTAATAATCTCGTTTTAGTACTTGCTATTCTTCCAATTTTGGCAGAAGGTAAGTTTTTTATTAACTTTAAAAACATAGATTAACTTTAGAAGGCATTTGACTTATTTAATATATTATTAAACATGTTATTAAACATATTATTAAATGAGACAAATCATCTATAAATAAGAGTAACAGTTTGTATAGTAAACGTGAGTAACATGGCACACTGCAGCGGTTAAACAGTATCTATTATTAACGTCAATATGTTCATACTTTGGGTGACACTTCTACGATCTATCCGTTAAACAGGCGGTCGTTTTACGTACGAAGCCATATGTCATCCAATTTAGACTTATTAAGGAAGTTACATTAATTGATGACACTTCACGAGAGATTTTCTGTATAATGTATGTTTACTTCATGGAAATTGTTATTCCAGAATGTACAGATGACGTAATCATGTGGTCAACTGACGTAAGCTTGTGGATGGGGTTTGGGGAGGGGAGGGTGGGGTTGAGATTGTCATATGTTTTGGCCATATTCTGTATTTTGCCGGGAATGCAAAGAAAGCTGCAATATTGTTTTTTTAACATGACCAGAGAAGACTTAACTTTAATAGATAAGAAACATTGACAATTTGATTGATCGATCACATGAAATATTAATATTAGGGGGTGGGGGGGGGGTTTGGGTGGGAATTGTGACACGGTACTGCAGTGTTCTTCATATGGCACCTTTAATGTACACACGATCGTGTGTTGTTAATAGTGCAAGGAGAATGGGCTCAGAATTGAGTCAGTTTCATACTTACGCCTTCACTTTCATGTTCCTGTACTATTCCGTATGACGTTACTTGAGAAGAAGCCTATGTTAAATATATGTACTTGATTCAGGTCCTCAGACCCGAGTGAGAGATTAGCTCTCCAAATAGTTTTAAATGAGATGTATTTTTTCACGAAGGCCAGGTCCTACTAGACATAGTATGGGCTCCTGGCCTCCATTCCCCGATCTCAAACCTGCCTGTAAGCGGCTCTTGCAGGTTGTGTGCAGCAGTAATACAATATTTCTCCTCATGACTTATTTGACATCTCTTTCTTTTTCATTTCATTTGATTGTTGAAGAGATGGGTGTGTGTGTGTTGGGGTTCAAAGGTTAGGGTGACATCAGATTTGGTCATGATGGTCTTATTCTTTTCTTTTTCTTTGTTCCAGGTCAAGTTCAGTTTGGGAGATGTAGCAATGAACCTTGTTTGAATGATGGTGAATGTCGCGGTATTTTCCGTTTATTCTACGCTTGTTCATGCACAGATGGATACACCGGTAGTAACTGTCAATACGGTAAGAAATTGACCATTCTATAAAAAGTGTCGCACCATTCTCTCTATCAAATGACTTGGGCACATAATGTCGTCACTTTCCAATCACTAAGACCGCTAAATCCGCTACCGGCTTTAAACCGGTATACCGGTACCGGCTTAAAACCCGACGTAGGCCTACATGATCTTCATATCTAGCACATAGATGCCTAAGCATAGGGCTTGTAGTCTACCATGGCGGCATTTACCCAAAAATTGAATTAGAAAAGGGAGAAATTTTGGCAAAGTGGACGCCAACGATTCCTAATGCTCGCTTTGTGTAATAACTCAAACTAAGGCATTCGCATATTAATTCCGAATGAACCTCCCCAATTCCCTCACCCCCACCATTTCTGTGAAGCCGTCTCATCAACATTTCGGTCTAGTCAAAAGTAGCATGGTGAACAATATAGACGGCTGGGCTTTGTGCCCTATTTGTCTAATGAAGGGCCTAAATTTAGATTGCACATTTGGGAACATGCTACCTTTTTTTCTTCAAAAAGTATAAGAACAACTGTGTAACACACGGCTATATACCCGTGAGTTGTAAAGCCTAATTCACATCAACGGGTACGTATTTGTCACACAATTCGAGCTGATCTGGGGCATCGAGTATTTCTATACGTGAACATAAAAGATATTTTGACGGTACGATTAGGATTTCGTCGAAACCTCGTTACTATATAACTTTAGGCGTGCACCCAAGTTGCGCAAGTCATTGTTTTGGGTGTATCAAGATGGCGCGGACAACCTTCAATTCGCTGCACGGCGTATTGTTGTCAGCAGGTGCGATATGGCTTCTAGGTTCAAATTTCTGTGGTGGTGGACCCGTAACAACTATATATAGACTAAAGAAACGAATGATGTTGTTCTTTTACAATGTAGCTTCTTCTAGACAACACTTAGCCATTCATTGAGTCTATTGAAAAAGGAACTGAAGGACTGGTATACCCATGTGACATGCACCAATGGTTTCATGGCTAGCAGGATCAATAGTTGTTTATTCCGAACCGGAATATCTTAAAGCCTGTATGCTGACGATTGACTAGTTTAAAAGACTCGACAAACATAATAAAGTTGACTGGTGTTTTGTAAAGTAACGGTTACTAAATATAACATAATGTTCAAAACTTTTAGTATTTGAAAAAGTTAACTTTCTCAGTCTAAAATGGATTCTAGATATAATATAATGATCAAGAAGAGTTCCACCATTATGGGAATAACATTTGAGGTGATAAGAAGGGCATGGAACTAACTAATCGAATAACAGACTTGATTAAGGCGAATATATCATTTTTATAGATACATTTGAAATAAGTCTAAATATATTGTTTAAGAATAGCGCAATTTGGAAGGAAAACTTTGCCGGGAACACGACAATTGAGGACAATGCAATATTTCTGATAATATAACAGACATACACTGAGAAATATTTATACTCCAAATCGCCCGTCCAGGACATATCGTCATTATTAGTTTGAAATTGGGCGTAGTCAGGCTGAGTGACGGGAAAGGGGGAGGGAGGGGGTTAGGGGTTGATAAAGGCGCACTGGCAGAAGAAAGACTGTTGAAGTCGTGCTGCATATTATGTTGAAAATAAATGCCTGTTTATGATTGATATTTTGTAGCGATTGTATAGGCATTATACTTGATGGTATACATATATTTCCGATTGTGTGATCCCTCATTGTTTCTGTGATTTGATTTCCCTGTTTCTTAGAGAGACCTTGCAACACTTTTCCATGTTTAAATGGTGGCTCCTGTACCGACGATCTGGATAACTCATCTCGTGAATGCACGTGCCCGCCAAACGTTTCCGGTGAAAGTTGTGAATTTGGTAAAGAAAAATATCATCCGTTTGACGCCTTGTTAATTAGGAAAAGACAGTTTATAGTTAATAGTATTCATAACTTATCCGTTTATAGTCTGAAAAACAGGTGGATACAAGATAAACAATCATTCGTCTACTCACCCCAATGGAAGGATCACTAGTGTTTAAGGCCCTGTAACGGTGTAGGGGCCTGGGATTTCTACTCAGCAGTTTCAAGCTTTATATTTGGTGTTTTTACGCACATATACATTGTCATTCACTGTATCCATATCAACATTTACATTATTTCTTCTTATGTTTCAATAGTCAGAGAATGCGTGGATGATGACGTCAGATGTAATGGTTATTGCTTTCCATCGATTGTCCGTTGTGACTACAATGCCGACTGTCCAGACGAAACGGATGAGGAAGGCTGTAATGGTAGGTCAAAGGTCGTAACTATGGATGAACAGCTGGGCTCTATATACCCTGCACATGTGCATATTTCGGCTCCCACACTGTTGCAGTTATCAGATTAGCAAGTACGCGAGTTTAAGGGCCCCTAAGGTAGCGTGCTTAAGCACCCCCACTGGCCTAACCTTTACAATCTCTATGTCCTCTATACTGTACCGTTAAAGAATAACAGCAGACGATACAAACTTCAATGTATATAGGCATTTTGTTGAATTTTGACCCCCCAAAAGAAGTTCTTCAGAACTAATGAACATTTTCTCCTTTCCTCCTATACCCTACATCCCTACCTCTCCACTCTTCCCTTCACAGAAATTGACATCACTCCTGATGGTGTGAACCTCACATCTCCTTATTTCCCTCGACCTGGTTATTTGGATAACTTTGACTACACGTGGTATCTGACGTCACCGGAGGATCACTACATCAGCCTCAACTTCTCCGTCTTCGATCTGGAGTACTATCAGGACGTAATATTCATAGGAGAAGGCGAAGACAATAGCTATGACAACGCAGACTACAAGCTTAGTGGGGAATATGAAGTCCTCAGAATTCTGCCGAAATCTAGCAGTATCTGGATCAGGATGGTGACAGATGACTACAGATCGCCCAGCATCGGATTTAAAGTTTACGCGAATGCAGTTCCCATAGCTGAAGCAGGTATGTATTTCAAGGACATCAATATTGCCCTCGTCCTCCCCTCACCCCCACCCCCACCCTCACCCCATCCCCCCTCTCTCTCCCCCTATATAAATATGCTAGAAAGTAAAACAATAATGGTCACTTATGTTCATATTACTACCACCCTTAGGATATTTGTTGTCCTCTCTTTAAGGTAGTTAGTAGAGGCCTCAAATTATAGCATGCTATAATTGCTAGAAGTTTTCAAAAAAAGTACTTTCCTGGAGGTCTTTACTCTGCAAATTGCTCTCAGGCATTTTTTTGAGGAACACACAAGATGACTGAATGTCCCAGTGAGGAAAATTTCCTTGAAAGTTAAAAAAAAAAATGACCAAAGGTGACCATATTTGAATATCTAGCATATTTGGGGCCAATACAGCATACCTATTAAACATTTATCTGTCTATTTATATCCTCCTCTAATAATGGGAAACATTTGGAGAACTACCTCGCATGAGAGAACTTTCTAAACATTTCTAACAGTTGATGGTATTCTAAATTCTGGCATCATGAATTCGGAAACAGTAATGGAGGTATATTGCAACAGAGTCCCATGTAGGGGTATGTGAAGGGCCTCCTCAAATTGTTGACGTCAAATGGTAGCTATACAACCCCCTCTCCCCCTATATTTTCTCCTGCAATATGTTCTTGATTGATAATGTTGCCTTTTTGTTTGTGTATAGCGTCCCCCAATCTGATACTTGAAACTGAACTATACTTTCGATTCCTGTGGTAATACCGTCTTTCTTCATTTGAGGAAATATATTTTCCCAGTCTGGTATACTTGAAACTGAACTATACTTTCGATTCCTGTGTTAATACCGTCTTTCTTCTTTTGAGGAAATATGTTTTCGCAGTCTGGTACTTGAAAATGAACCATACTTTCGATTCTTGTGTTAATACCGTCTTTCATCATCTGAGGAAATATGTTTTCCCAGTCTGGTACTTGAAAATGAACTATACTTTCGATTCCTGTGGTAATACCGTCTTTCTTCATTTGAAGAAATATGTTTTCCTTTTTTTATCTTTTCTACCTTGCAGTGCTTCGAGAATGCGATCCAGAGACTGAATTTTCTTGCAAGGACGGTTCGTGTCTGGGTACGACCGTTGTCTGTGATGGCTTTAACCAATGTACCAATGAAGCCGACGAGTACTCCTGTCCACGTATGTGTATAATGTATACATTTTCTTTGTTCTACTTAAACCTCTGCGTATGTTATAGGATGGGTATAATAGGCTAACCTCGGCGAAGATTAAGAGAATAATTGTTCTTTAAGAGAACAACAGTGGTACAGTAGATTATCTTTCTGATTATTATCTCTGGTTTATAGTTCAATTATTTCTGGTTTCATTTTCACTTGGGGAAGATTTCACCATTTACACAACGGTCTATACTTCTTAACTTTCGAGTAAAAATTCTAGAAGCAAGGCAAGTGTATTGCGTTTTTTTTTCGGGGGAAACTCTTGAAATGGGGGGGGGGGGGGGGGGGGGGGCGGCTGGGTGTATAGAACACTTTACCTTCCCTATCTACTATTGCATGCTGCACTTCCCTGTTAACCTAGTAGTCAACAAATTAGTAATACACAGTGACATATTAGTATGTAATATATTGTATTTATAATATCATAACGTTTCAGGAGTAACATATGACCTTACAGCATAAGCACCAAGCCATTAAAGCGCTCTTGAATAGATAATGTAGGCCTAACTGTTAATTAAAATGTTGCGTTACATGTTTATTGCGTTTGCGAAAACAAAATTTCAAAACAAACATCAACATATCATACACTATCCTCTTTCATTAGTCTTAGCTATATAAGCCTATACGTATATATATATATGGTTGCATTTCAGAATCAAATTTGAAAAGGGTAGGGTCTTTTTGCAACCGTTCAGGAAGTATTCGCCAGTGATAAGCATTGTTTTTTCGTAAAGAGAACCTTACTAAATTCCACATTAAAGGTGTTCTCAATTTCGATTCGTGCGGCAAATTACAGGCCTGAAAAGATTGCGATGTGGTCTGAACAAACAGAAACAAACAAACAAACGAAGATAGGTCCACAACTTTAGCATTGATATAGGTATGCGGACCTCTTCTAAAGGCCCTAGTACATAGGCTGCATATCATGCATGTTGCCCAAACGATGTATATTTATATCTTGAGTCTGTCCAGCCCTTTGGCTCTAAATATATATATATTTTTCTCAGTAAAAATAATCGAAAACCCCTGTTTTGTTAAACTTGGTGAGTGTGACGCCAGACGTCACAACTTATACGTTGAAGTGACATTGTCTTCTTATCGGTTTTGACCTTTGACACAGGTACGACGTGCTATGGTGGCGCTTATATACCAGAATATGAACGATGCAACCGACATTGGTTCTGTCCCGAAGGAGAGGACGAATACTACTGCGGTAATTATCACTCTATCTGATTGGTTAATTATATCTTATCATCTATCTGATTGGTTAAGGTCAAATTTAAATATGAAAGACTCAACCAGCCAGATGGTACAAGCAGGGAGCTGCTACTCTGCTCCCTGGTACAAGTCTGAAATGCCCAA
>KN882507.1:26204-45702 GCA_000934455.1 Apostichopus parvimensis | reverse complement strand
TCGTTCAAGACGGAGAGTGACTACGATCTTTGGTACATTGGTGTTGGAAACAAGTTATCCCTTAGTGCCGTATTTTTATATTTATCCGGGACCTATGTCCCCGAACCATTCCTCCTACCGATCAATGAAACTTTCGTCCACTTTGAGAGTGATGGGAGCAAGAACGATGGATATGTTCTGATGGAACTGGAGGTTGTAAACAAAACAGGTGAGCAAAACATTATTATTATTATTATTATTAAACGTCACTTTTTGCAGGAATGTATACATATCGCTTTGTAAGCCATTCGTGCAGAGACGACAGTTGGATAGGGGGTGGGGTGAGGTGGGTAATGGTGGGCAGTATATTAACGGGTTCTAAATCGTGTTACTATAGCTAAAAACTGAAGCGACTCGAAGCTTGTTCCTCGGCCCCCCTCCCACCCCGTCCCATTAGAGATGACTTCATCTCGATTCTGCAGGTAATGGCGCCACTGTAAAATCAAGTAACCCGTTACAAAGTCTGAGGGCCGGGATGGTATGGTGAGGGAGTGAGATAGCACATGTCTGTCTGTTGACTGAAACAAACAAATGAACTATAAAGTTATATTTCATATTTAACTTCATAGAGTTGATGTACTGTGAAAAGGGCTCCTATGTCCATCGGAAGCAGATTTGTGATAATGAATGGCATTGTCTTGATGGCCAGGACGAGGAAAAGTGTGGTAAGTAATATTTTCAGTTTTACAAGACAACATGTAAAACTTCCTTTTTTTTTGATACGTTAGCTGAAAGTTAGATTAATTGGTATATAAGTTGCACACATTAATTCGATGTATCAATGTTTAAAAAAAAATACTTATAGGAAACTTTAAACGGGAGGCATTGCTTATGTTGAAGAGTGTACTTAATCACGAACGTTGGGTTTGGTGAGGGCGGGCAATGTGGTTATTTATATATATTAAACTTGTCAATGTAATTGAACGTTATAGTAGTATGCCTTTTATACATAATTCATAGAAGACAATTTGGCTGTCCCAACACACTTTCCACCTTCTTATGACTATATAGTCATGTATATAATTTTCAACTCATGAAAACAAGGAGTCCGTAATTTTTGAAACTATGAGAAAGATCATATTTTTTTGGATAATTCGCCATATCGTATAACGAAAAGAATTATTTGTAGGACGTCTTCCGTTCGATCCAATTACAACCTTACTTTCCCAATTCGGTATAGGTATGGGTTTGGTAAAATGACAACACAATGATGGTGTTATCACTGTCTGCCTTGTTTCGCTGTATGTCCGAGGTTTGTGACAGAATATTGCAAACAATACTGATTCAGTCGTCTCACAATTCGTCTGAAACGGAGATACCAATATTCCCATAGCACATACTAATTCAACGCTTTGAAAAGATTACCATCGGTCCCGTTCAACCATATAATTTAAGGGAGTTCAGGACCTATATACATGAGAAGTGGGTCAGAAGTGGGTGAGAACTGGGTCAGATGTGGGGAGATTTGTCAAGAGGGGAAATGGAACGGGTAGAGGGTTTATTACCAGGACACACTTCGGATTAGCTAAGTTGGTACTTAACAAATATATTTCCACATTTGCAAATTTCATTAAAGAGCCTCTACCGAGGGGAGAGAACAGGATCATAACATCAGCCTATTATCCGATCGGATACCCGAAAAACACTTACCAAGTGTGGACATTCACAACGGAGGACGATCTGAAATTAATGTTGCACGTAACTACCCTGAGAACAGAAGAAAACTTTGATCTTCTTAGGATCGGTTCTGGTTCTTCCTGCGTCGAGGAGAGCTACGCCAGTTTCTCTGGCGAGATGGACAATCAGTTTGTTATCTCGCAGGACAACACGATGTGCGTTTTCTTCTCCAGTGACTATTCTGTCGGAAACATTGGTATGATAGCAACTGTGTCTGCTGTAGCGGAAAATGGTAAGTTTGATACCATTACACACTCAAAAAACTAAATTAAATATACCCACATTACCTACCTTCCCGAAGACTCAGCTCAATTTCATTTTGAGAGAACTGCTTTGAAGGGAAAGGTTGTGGGAGGGTCGGGGAGGGGGGGCGGGGGCGGGGCGGGCGGTGGACGGGGGGACAATATATTATGATGATGGAGGCGGATACTGCTTTCACTGCCTTAATTTTATAGAAATTATAGAAAACAAAAATTTGAGAAAAACTATCGGGCTTCATTAGGTATTCGAAAAGGGTGGTAGGGCTAGGGAGGGATGCGGAGGGGCTGGGGAGGGGCTGGGAAGGAGTGGGGAGGGCGTGGGAGGAGGGCTGCGTGACTACGAAGTGTCTGCAACAGTTTTTGTTTTTATTTGGCGGTTTAAGGGATTATTACCCTAGTTCATACTCCCTTATAAGAAAATACCTTGCAACAGATTCTGTGGCATGGTTACCAAGCGTGGCTGATAGGAGTCATTATGTATAGGCTTATAGCTGTTGCATAATATACTTAAGATACTAACCTTTTGAACAGTATTCTTACAATATCCTTAATGGGAGTTTGTATATTCTATATAGAGGTTAGATGGGTTCGGCGTTGAGGCTTTTAGTGTGTATATATATATACAATATTTGCTGATAGCCTCTGCAGTTGTTTGTTTTTAAATTATTTGTTTATAATGTTATGTTATAATGTTTTGTGTAGATTACGTAACTTGCTCAAGTGACGGTAGCGTTATCCCGGCGTTCCTTCAATGCGACTTCAGATGGAATTGTCCTACAGGAGAGGACGAAAGAGGCTGCGGTAAGTTTCAAAGAGAAAAATATCCCACGCAATAATTTGCCATATACTCTGTTAACAGGCTAATTAACCTTTTTTACTCCGCATCGCATCGCAAGGGGTGGTTTATGACGTCAATGTAGATTTTCTTCAAAACTTCAGATTATTTATTTAACTGTCAACATATTCTCTTTTTTGGGGAGCATTTTTTTCATCAAACTACATCTTGTTTCTTTGTTGTATATAAAATATTGATTTTCTCTGTGGATAAACGATTTAAAATATTTAAAAAATTAAAACATAAAAAGACAATTTGTTTTGTATACAGCTCGATTGTCATGATGAAATCATGAACACGTTGTATTTACAAAAGATGCATTCACCAAAAAAATAATATTATAACAATTGATAACATTAAATTAACTGACACAACCGTGTTTACTTTATTGGCTGATAAATGGTTATAATAACAATAATGGGGAAAGACTCCCTTTTCGAGATGGAAGGGTATCTACAGCTTAAAAGATCAACACACACTGCACAACCACTCTCAATAAAAGCACCCCCCCCCCCCCATCAACGGCACACCGAGCGACCTGTAACACTTTTAGCAGGTTACATATTAAAGTTGGATAAAATACATACATAATCAATGCATGTTTTATTACTAATTTCATTGTTAATATTCCACTGACTGTTAAAGAAAAATATACTAAAACATGATCTTGAAAGGACCTAGAGATGAACAAAACAGAAAATCGTGGTTTACTGTCGGTATATCCACGCGTCCATTTGATTTCTTCTATTGCACACAAGTAGTTACATTAACCACTACAAGGACCTTCAATCTACCTCGTGAGTGAGTTGTACGTCGCTTCAGTCCATTTCGATTGTATGAAATGTGAACTCTCATATCGTTCATCCACGTTTTGTTCTTTTTCTTCTTTTGTCAGAACCGCTCAAACTTTACGATGCTATACCTTTTCAATCACCAAACTTCCCCGGCGCATACCCTCCCTATAGCTACATAATTTACACTGCCTCCTCGGAACCTGGCACGGAGACCTACTATACGTTCGATATTTTCGATATGGAGAAAGGTACAGATTACCTTTACGCCGGATGTGGACCTGATCCTTTTGATGCCAACACTACAGTAGTCAGCCTAACCGGCTACGAAGTCGAACCTTTCACATTGCCTTGCAATGATGTGTGGTTTACCTTGTATTCTGATGGACACGGGTATAACATTGGCTACAGCGGTACTTCCTACGTTGTACCTGCAAGTGGTGAGTCAGTTTAAATAAACATACGCATCCTTGATGAACTGCCCAATGAAACCAATGATATTTATTCTGTAGTGGAGCATCTTATCTCTTCAAAGGGCTGAAAGTAAATCGTTTGGAGGGCCAAAATTACCTTCTTCAGAAGGCTTCACATTGCTGAATGCATCTTATATAGCACTGAGGCTGATCATACACCTTTTACAACATTCTCGGGTTTAGTTGGGCTTACTATGCCGCAGTTTCTGCAATTAGAAGGTTTGAACAAAATTATAGTGTATTTTGTATAGTGTAAAAGGTAAAGTTTGGTCAGACATCAGGAAAAATAACATATCACTTTGTCTTTCAAATTTATAAGACGGCTTGGTGTGTTCTGAAGATGGATCTCCGGTGGACAAGGATGCGGTCTGCGATAGTAAATGGGATTGCTTGCTGACGGGAGATGACGAACGCAACTGTCGTAAGTTTCCATCCATCCCACCCTCCATTCCCACCCACTTCCAACCTATTGCAACGTCACTCATCCACTTTAAGTGGGGGCGTTGTGGTCAAGTGGTTAAAGCAGTGGACTTGTGATCTATAAGGATTGCAGATTCGACTCCTGGCCAGATCATTGCGTTGTGTCCTTGGGCAAGGTACTTTATCTCCATTGCCTCTCTTCACCCAGATGTATAAATGGGGACTTGAGCTAACTTGTAAATATAGTTGTGTGCGCCGGTTTGTGGCTGCACCCTGTAGGAAGTCCCCGGGGGACATGTAGATGTGGTGCACTGTGGTGCCCCAGGAGAGATTGGTGTGACAAGTTACCAATGACCAGGGATTAAGTTGTAAAGTCGTGTGAGAGGGCCTTGGCTTCGATCAAAGACTGTAAACCTTCAACTTTAATTTGAACTCTTTACCCACACACTCGCACCTCCACCTCCAACAGAATTAGATTATACCGGACTTAACATTAGTTTACCCCTGCTCCTTGGTAACTTGTTACGCTCTCTCACAACCAAGTGTGTACAATTCTACCAGTCGTTCGTGAGATACTACGCGCCACTGGCGAACTTCCTATAGGGTACAGCCACATGTCGGCCCATGAAACCATTATTTACTCGTAGAGTCTCTCAGGTCTCCATTAATACACCTGGGTGGTGAGAGGCAATATGTATATTGCACAACGCAATGATATGGGAAGGACTGAGTCCTGAATGCCTCAGATAGCAAAGTCAATTGCCTTGACCGTTTGACCAAGACGCTCGCAATAATTGTTTCCATCAGAATTCGAATTATCATGCTAGAAAGCCAACTGGAAGAGCATATAGTTGAAATATGATTTCCAACATGCTGATATTTTGTATAAATATATGCCTCCGAATATTATTTACTTTATGTGAAGGTCCTTTAGATGCACATACTAGTCCTCACATGTGTATGCCCATTTTCAATGATCCTTGTGAACGGTGGTCTTGCTTCTTCTTTGTGCAGCCCGAATTCCAGTCAATCAAACGGCTTACATTCAATCAGAGAATTACCCGGCTCCATATCCACGGGACCAATTTACCGTCTTTACTGGAGAAGCAGAAGATGGGCTACACGCAGTGGTGGAATTTTTTGACTTCGACCTTCAAGCAGGAGACAGTCTCACTTTCGGTTGTGGAGCAAATCCTTACGACGACCTGTCCGTTGTCGCCACTTTTACCGGCGGAGAAATACCTCGCCCTCTGACTATCGAATGTGCCAGCATTTGGTTCTCTTTATCTACCACCTCATCGGAGGGAGATAACCGAGGCTTCTTCGGAAGCATTACAACTGTGGCACCAGATGGTAACTATACCAGGGTTTTATGGCAAGCCTACGGGCTCCATGGTGTCTTCCTCTTTTCCAAATCAATCAATCAATGGCGATCTTCATCGGTGCATATTTCCTTCGAAATTCAAAAGTATCTATATAAATAATATAACTCCACAATAACTACAAGAACAACATTTCCCAATTGGAAGCTTGAAACATTGCTCTCTGGTAGAAGAAATGTCACATCGCTGTGAAAAGATTTCCTGTTTGGTTCAGTATCAACATATTTTTGGCCAATACTGGAAAGTAAAAGTTTGCGGTATGGCGGATGGTCGGGTTCAACCATAAGCAACTGTTGCACATCATAAACCGTTCCATACAGGGACAACCAGAAGTGTGACCTTAGCATTGCCATTCGAAGAAAGCATTAATATCCTGATATATTTGCCTGCTGTTGAAAGGCATGAAAGAAGCAGACATTTGATCAACACACAATAGTTTCAATATATTATACATTATGTGAAGCAACACACGTAAATAATCTTTTTGTAAAATAACTCCATTTTTGTTTTTATATCTAGAGGGACTCATTTGTTCAGATCGAACATTCGTACCTGATGATCGCATCTGCGATGGGCGTTGGGAATGTAAGGATGAAGGAGAAGATGAGAGCGACTGTCGTAAGTATAGTATACTGAAGGACAAAAGCGGCTATTAGCGCACCCCTCCGCCCCTCACCCTTCCCCTCCCCTCACCCTTCCTACATCAGCCCCATAGCCAGCAGTACAAATGTAAAGGGTTCTCGATATCCTCCCAATATGGTATCGAGATTAGTCCATCTGACATGAAGACGCCGACGTTCCTTATACATTTTACGCAAGCTTACTAAAATATCGAATTTGATTAGAATGCTAAGTGGACTCCTACTGCGCTGACCCCTCGGGTTCTTCTCTGGTTTTTGAAGACCGTAAAAATGCCCCTTTATTGGTAAACAGCAAGCTTTCGCCACATTTGTTATTTATAAGTGCCTTCTTGATGACAAAAGTAAGAACACGTGCGCTACTGAAAACAATGCAAACTAAAAAAGACGAACAATTCTGCAACGGATAACACAGAGGGTCCATTTTGTAGCAAAGTTGAGGTAACTTAGTTTTTGGTTTGCCCTTTCAAACCAGTCGCACGTCTTACAGTCACTTGAGCTTTGTTCCGCTTCCATGAGATTGATCACCCCTTCCTCGCCTCTGTACATGAAACATCACATCACAATCAAATAGTACCTACCACAAGAAGTGGCAACAGTGTGAAAGTTGGTAAGCTTTTCCCTGAACATTATTTTAGTTGGCTACCGCTCGTAACCATGTTCTCGTTAGCTTAGTTTAAATGACTTTGCAATTTTCATCTTTCTTAAAAGAGCTTTACCTGTATGCAACAGTTAGTCCTCAACAACTAATGAAAATAATGATTTCGGCTTTGATATTTATGTGCAAGTAAGTCTTGTTTTGCTGCTATTAATGACAATTTCATGAAGAAGACAAATCATGCTGCATTCCCAACCAAGATTCTTCTTGGATAACTCCCTCGACACAGGCCCACCGTAAAATAATGATTTTCTCTTTCCTTTTCTTCCTTTTATTTATCGACTGACAGCTTTAATACCTGTTGATCAAACAGTTTTCTTCCAATCTGAAAATTACCCCTCTCCATACCCCACGGATGATTTCTTCATCTATTCTGGAGAAGCAGAGGCAGGGTTGTCAGGAGTCGTGGAGTTCCTTGATTTCGATGTTGAAGACGGTAAAGACTTTCTTACTTTTGGTTGTGGAAAGGATCCATACGATACGTCCAGCATCGTCGCCACTTTCACCGGTGAATTGCCTCCCTCTCTGATCATTGACTGTCAGCAAATCTGGTTTACTTTGGAAACCGATTCTTCAGAGGGGAATAACAGAGGTTATTTTGGATCTATTACAACTGTTAGACGGATAGGTAAGTCACCGGGGCTAAAAGAGGGCCCGCCGGTATTGGCCCGTTGTCATATGGTGCCCTTTTCCTATTCCGATTATCGAATGACGTATTCTGTTTCTCAACTAATGAAGCAACTTGATTATGCAATGCATTGAACAATGTGGGAAACACAATTGGATTATGCTAATAACTCTAACTGAGAGGGTGATCAATGGTTGTAACTACATTGGTCAACCTGTTATAATATTCAGCTTAAAGGGAATCCCAAGTCTTTGTGAATATGGATTGGTCAGAAGGAATTAAAGAATGAATTAAGACAGAATATGTTGCAACCAGTTTAAAAAGCACTACTATCTGTCCAGGTTGTAATTCTAGGAAATACATACCGTAAAAGCAATGTAGTACAGATTTATGGTTTTTGATGTCACAAAAAGGTGATGTTTATGTTTTGCTTTGGTAATTATAATTCATAGAACAATGGGTTAATAAATAACATTTATGATTGACTACGGTTCTATTTATCATGAAGAATATTTACCATTTTTTCCCATTACAGTGGATCCGGAGCCGCCGGAACTGGTTGCAGGCAGATGTACTGACTATCTACCATATTCGGAAACGGTTTCCGAGACGAAGTTTCCTCTGAAATTACCTCTCGGGAGGGAAGTCATTAGGGACCTGATAATGGGTCCGGCGTGTGATGACGATGAGGTACTACGTGGGATTTGTGCGATCCTTTATCCTCCCTTGAAGGCTGACACCGAACAGGGTGAGGTCGACGTCTGCTCATCTACATGCGAGAAGTTTCACCTGTGTTCGAGCATTGACTTATTGGTCGACGTCGACTGCGATTCCATCAGTTCCGATACTCCTCACGATGTCTTACCTGGATTATGTTATGAAGGTGCGTATATAGATGATACTCGTTGGCGGCGGAATGGGGCAGAAGGGGGGGGGGGGGGGGGGGGGCAGAAGGGGGGGGGGGGGGGGGGGGATAAATCGTGGTACGATTAGGGTAGTAGCTGAGATCAACATACTGCTATCATTTGAGACATTTGTTGAAGTAACCCTATATTCTTGACTTTTCGAGTGTTTGCAACCAATATTGTTAAAGCCACACACGTTTTCTTCAAAGTGCCCAAAAAATTCCGATATGCGGCAAAGCCGCTTCTCATTTCAATACCCTCTTGGCAACTTCCTTAAACGATGTCGGGGATTAAGATTAAAGGAAGGAACACACAACACTTCTTGATGGGTTGTCACAATACTTAGATATCTATCTTTTTTATTATTTCTCAGACGAAAAAGAAGACTAGCAAATTTGCTCCTTCCAGATGAAGCCTAGCAGTTGATAGAACGGCAGTTATCTACATATAGAGTATTTCTCCTGTCTCTAATCTCTCTTTATGTTTTCCTTTTTAAAATTTTACTCGTCTTTTTATTCAAATTTGTTGAAGTGCAGACTTTTACTAAATGACTGAGGTAATATATGATCACAGTTGGGTTTTTATTTTTTATATATTGGACTTATAGGGACCCTCACCTTCTGATTGCATCACCGTCACTGTTTAAAGTAAATCTTGATTCGTAGGCTTCCCTCATCCATCTATTGATTGACTATTTTCACATAGCTTCTCGGCTTAGATCAGGTATAGGAAGTGTGCATCGCATCCCAGCGCAGATACATAGTACACGGTATATATAGATTATCAACCTATCACCATGATCACGTGTTGTATCTGTTCCATTTTGAGAGGGATCAGTGATACCTCCCACTTGGCGTAGTTACTCCGTCATGAAGACACGGTCACCAACTGAATGTAAGGAATTGGGGTTGAGAGTATATCAAGTCGTTTGGTTTTCCTCGTATATAGTAGAATATGTTTACAACGCGGTGCATCGAGTGTATAAAAAATAATGCTGATTGTGTGACTTTTACCAGAAAGTGTTAGTACGGCGTTTTTGTTGGTGTGTGAGGTTGGCGAGGTTGGGTGGAGGGGGGGGGGGGCGCTTTTAAAATGTAATTATTCTGTCGTCTTTAGAATCCCTCGTTTTCAAACAATTAGATATGCGGTCATGTGAGGACTGCCTGGGGGGGGGGGGGTGTCATTCTGTGTATTGCTTTCTTATCTTTTAACTAACGTCTTTCAAAATTTTGCAATGTTTTTAAAAATGTTTCCCTTCTTATCATGTGATGAATAATTCATATTTAATAAAGTCTGATATTAAAAAAAACCCAGGATGCTTCAGTTTTTGGTGTTGTTATTTGAATGTTCATATAAACATCTCATAAATATATATAAAGGGTGTTCTGATGTAATACATATCAAATGCTGCTAAACAGGAGTGTCACAATTCGAGGGAAGGATGTTGATTTCAAAGACAATCTCGACAAAAGACTAACTCGGTCTGTTGCAAAACAATAACCACCAAAACGAAAATGTTAAATACAGTGGCGATTCCAAAGCAATTGCCAGTGAAATGTCTTATAAATCATTAACGTACAACAGTATAGTACATCCGAATATTCTTCTGAACTTGATAGCTTTGAAGAAATAAGAATGAAGTCAATTCCAAAACGCGTAACGAGTTTCAGACATTCCACTAAGCTTGGTAAATTTAAGAGTCAATGCTACATTTATAACCTTTGCTGGCCTAACGGGTAAAACAAATAAAGGTATTTGATATAGCTATTGATATCGCTATAGGGTAAAAGTCTTTGCCTTCTCCTAATTTCGTAGGAATATATATTATAGGTTATATATACGTTAGATGATTAAAACATTAATAAAACAAACAAACATTCTTAGCTCAATTGACATGATGACACTTATATCATAGGCTTTATCTGGACTTCGCATCCTGATAATCCAGCATTCTAATAATAAAAAAGGTCCAGATAATTCACGCATTTACTCTACTGAAAATCAGCTGGTTATTTCGTTTCTTTATATATATTCCACTTTACTCCAGAGTCAAAAGTCTATATGCAATAGTTCACTCTACGACTCCCTGACCTGTCACCTCACTACTATTGCACCTTTCTTTGTACCTGGTTTACATACAGTAAGTCCTCATTCGCCCACTTCCTTCCGAATTTACCAGTACGTTGCTGTACCGTCACGTCCCGCTTCGAAACATTCGTATTGGCAATATGAGCAGTATGGTTATCATGTTTCTCTCAGATGAATGGTATGAATTGTTCACATTGTCAGTTACAGTGCTCTGAAGCATGATTTTGGAGAGTACAATATATAGTGATTCTTGCATTGAGAAATGTATCCCAACTGACCTTGTGTCTATTTGTACCGTAAGTGCAGTTTAGAGTCATCGCTTGATGTGTATCTGCACACGATACACTCGAACTACAAATACATTTGAATACACTTGAAAATACACTTGAAAGTACACTTGAAAATACACTTGAAAATACACTTGAAAATACACTTGAAAATACACTTGAATATACAAAGATACAACAATTACGCTTTATTTACGATATGATTGATACCCACATAACATCGACGGAGAAGTTGAAAAGGCTACCCTGGACCGCTGTACTCCAAGAACTAAATGCACTGTACCTAATAGTCGTGTAACTATATCCATACATGTCCACAATGCGAGCCATCCAGGTGTATCTGTTTTGAAACCAATTGATATTTACAATGGATACACCCCAAAAAAGGAAGAATCTTTTATTTACAATTCAGGCAGAGGTATTCCGTTCTAGTCCCTTTTATACAAACAGAACCAGGTAGACCTTGATCACAGGAATCCATCTATATAGGTAAAAGAGTCTATAGGACTGCTCGTTCCATGTTGATTTTAAGGCTCTGGTTCGGTCATTTTGTGGGCTATAAAACTCCTAGGATGTTGACATAACTCGGTTGCGGAATTCGTTTACGATTGGGCTTGGTGCATATTTAGCGGAGGCCGTTTAAAGGGCCAAACTGGGGTTATTAGTTCTATGACGAAAACTACGGTGAGCAGATCTACATGACAACATTTACATCTTGTCGAATGTTATTACGTGAGAACTCGACAGAAATGCTTTAACTTCGCGATTAACTCGTTTCATGTCATTTCTTGTGGCGGACAACAGGTTGGTAATACATGGTTGACGATAACATTACATTTTGATTATACATATTTGAAGGAGATTGGGGATAACAAAAGTTAACAAACTCTTCTCGTTTGGACTTGACAAATTACTGAGAAGAGACTGCATTAGTGAAGCTACATGTATACGCCACTATAGAGGATTGAAAACTTCATTTTCCCCTCATTTTCGAGTTTCTCACACAAACCGCGATGCCGATGTTGTTCTTACAGAAGGAAACTAACATTACTGTGGTAAGTATAACCGCTCCATCAGCAGCTCTCTGCATGGTGGAAAAGAGTCATTTTAAAGCCGGCTGGATCGAAGAGGCAAATGTTCTCTTTGTCGCAAAAACATGATCCATTAGGCGCCAAATTGCGTCGCTTGCTTCAATACTCCCCAGCACCGCCGGTTGAATCACTTAGACGTTAGCAATTTATTCGCCAACCCGCCCCTATAGTCTTGGTTGCAAGACTAAAGTTTCGTTAGTCTGTCACCTGCGTAAGTATCAAAACTTACACGTCCACGGGGTTGGAGGGGGGGGGGGGAATGGGGGGGGGAACAATCCCCACCCATCTTTGATCGTCAGTCGGAGAAATGCTTCAGTCAGCCGAGGAAGAATTAGACCACTATACTCCTGGTGTACACTCCCCTATTTGCAACCTCACACAACTTGAAATATTTGTTAGCACAACCTAAATATTTAGTGACCTAATTTTTAATCTAAATATGCTTCTAAATGCACCATTTGTCGTCTAAACGTATGATTTTTCTTCTGAGCGAGAACCCCACACACCAAGCCCTTCCTCCCACACACTCAACCTAAATCAGTAAATTGAGAGTGTCGCCCCCCCCCCCCCTCACCTTTGAAATCCTGTTCATGCCATTGTCTTGATATACCAAAGTCCAAAAGACAGATTTGAATGTTAGTAATGTTTATATGATAGTTATTCCCATTTCCAACGCATGTATATCATATTGCTATCATCATAGACCAGTGACTGATAGTTAAACGCAGTAAAACTAAATGACATATTCCGCAACTCTAAAGTTGATATCGTAGTACAGGCAATCCTCTAGTGCGAAATGTTTCACCCCTGCAGCTCTGTGACTTCGAACTGTCCTCCAACCCAACAACTAGATGGTAAACACTCAGTTACCCAAACGGGGAGAGCAATGGGTCCAAATATACGCGCCCTACTTTTCTTGTTAATTATTATTGTTATTTTTGCCGTGGTTGGACACGGTCCGGTGCATGTTACTCAGAAACGTTTCTTTTATGAGTCATCTCAACGTGTTTGTTTCATTCCCTACTTAGTTCGACTCCAACAAAGAATAGGATTCAGACAATGGATGCTTTCAGGCTAGGTCGCGAATCTGTATACAATCAGGCATCGCTCAAGATGTTAGGCTTATACGTTTAGTAAATGAAAATAGAAAAGGCACTATAATAGTTTTTCTTTTCATTCAAAGCCTACCACAAATAGGTTAGATTAGTTTGGTTTATTGTGTTTCCAAGGACTAGAAGGAGTCTGTTAGTGTATATTATACGGACGTACGTGGGTCATTCATGCCGCATCTTTCGGTCAGTACCCTTTTCACTGAGTGATGAGGATAGTACAGCTTCTTTCTATGAGCAGCTGCCTGCATGTATATATAGTATAGTCGAATATTGAATGGAGGTGTGATGTACTGAACTCAGTGATGTACGTACGGAGTTAAAGCCGTAACAGCGTTAATATACATAACTTTTCGTGGCCGCTGTATTGAGGTGAGGTAATAGTAGAGTGATTAATATTTTTTTTTTTTAGTAATACATTTTGACTGACCCGACTGAAGGTATACCAAAAAATCATTTTAGTTAACATTTAGAATTTACGCTACCACCTTCTGGTTCCATTCTATCCAATGTTTTCAATTCCTCTTTCAAATTGAATAGATTGAAAGATATAATTTTAATTTTTTTAACGGTCGAGTAAATATCATGCATAGATTTGTGTGACGTCATCGATTGATTTTTTTTTTCTTCACCAAGAGTAATTCTCATTACAATATATTGATTAATTGATTGATTTGTGATTGAACGAGATACATATAATTTGTATGTCCACTGAGTTCACATGTATGTCCACAAATGATGTCCACTGAGTTCATTTTATTGATAGATTGATCGATACATGTAATTCAAAAAATCAACAACATTATATTGGTCTGATTGGTAGATTGATCGAAATAGGTATATGTTATTTTAGAGCTACACACATTTATAGCGTAATGGATTTATGAATTTCTTAAATGTCCGGCATTTCATTAAAAAAATTGTATGAAGTAGGCCTATATTCGATTGGTAAAGATTTATTGATTTACTGGAATTTCGATTCAAAACGGCATTGAAATATATTGTTTGATTAACTGTTTATTACATAAGCAATTTTCAATTATTCTTTGATCACATTGATCACTGGCATTCTGGATTACATAAAGACTGACTAAACTAATGCGTATCGAAAGAGCCTTTACCTTTACCGAAAACAAAACAACATATAAAAAGATAAATCTAATGTATCGGTATGATCAGTGCTATTAGGATTACAGTAAGAACTTAGGATATGTGTAATCCCAACTGGCAAATCCCCAAAACTGGATTTGTTGGAATTTCACATATCCTCATTTCTTACTGTAATCATAATAGCACATGATCATACCGATTCATAGCACGATCCAGGTTTTAACTTTGGTACATCCATGGAGGTAAAATCTGTTTTTACCTCCATGGTACAACTTTTTCAGATTTACATGTATTACCGTCACTGTGTTCTCTGTGTGTGTTGGGTGGCGTACAACATATCACATCGTTAAAAGACTCGGGACTCATAGTTAAGGTTGATTTAAAAAGCATAACTTGATAGCAATAATTCCAATTTGTGGGACAATTTTCTTGGTCAGTGTTGCATGGCAAACTTGCTTGGGGAATATCAAATGGTTAATTGCGTTTAAGGCACACAGCTCGTACTGGTATCCAAGTACGTGATTTAAGGCCCAATTATGGAAACTTACAACCGAACGACGTATGCAGCATGTATTTGATAATACTGTAGAATATAATTGAGATTGCACAGCTGGACATACAACACTAATTAATCAAACATTTTCCTTTGCTAAGGACAAAAAACCGGCATTTTAACACTGACTCACAGTTTACTCGAATCGGTATAGAACGATATGGAGGCATTGTTGCAATATTCTTAGGTATACTTTATTTAAAAAGGGAACAAAACCAAAACTGCTCTTATGCAAGTACAGATTTAGCACCCTCTTACCCCTATATACGTACCTATTCACGCGTCCCAGTAGTAATTGTTTGTTTTTGGTGTCTTAGGCTAGCTCTGTACGGAAAGCAAGCATATCAACAGTGGTTGGATACTGAGAATCATTCGTATAGTCCTACAATACTATTGCTACTATAGTGGCATACAGGCATTTTTACCTAAAATCATCTATCTATCTATCCATCTATCTGTCTGTCTATATGTCTGTCTATCTATCCATCGATCTATCTCTCTCTCCATCCGTCCTTCCGTCCGTCCGTCCGTCCGTCCGTCCGCTCGTCCGTCCGTCCGTCTATATGTCTATATCTACCTGTCTGTCTGTCTATCTATCTATTTGTCTGTCTATCTGTCTGTCTATCTGTCCATCTATCTATCGACTTATCTATCTCTCTCTCTATCCATCCGTCCGTCCGTCTGTGTGTCGGCGTGTCGGCGTGGCTGTCTGGCTGTCTATCTGTCTCTCTGTCTATCTGTCTCTCTGTATATCTGTCTATCTATCTTTATAAATAAATATATATATATAAGAAGTGAGAATACTTCTAGTCTCCACCGGGATTTGAACCCGGGCTTATATATGATGTATGCGGACCTACACAATATACAGTAAACCATTGATTTCCCGGGCGTCCTATTTTCGTAAGGATCCCATAACCAGTCGTAATTCTATTATACTGTACATTAATCGCCAAAACACCTCAGTACGGTATAGGACTGTTTTTTTTTTTTATAAAATACCTACCACAAAATCGTGTGCCTTATCTCACTCGTTAAATATATGTAGCTAAAATGCATAGTTTTGACAAGATTATGATAATTTAGTCAAAACATTGGACTATCGGTAACCCTATTGCTTGAACACTACTATCTCTTATACACTGTAAAAGTCAACAAGGATAATCATATATTAGTGATAATTTATATACACAAACGCATACATTTTGTCACATGAGTCCTTACTGGAATATACCCCAGCACTTAATCCTATATGACCCTGGTTGACCTCATAGTACTTGTAAATGTTCCCATCATGCATTTTCTATGGAAACCGTTGCTATGGAAGAACACTAATATGTATACGTTGTCTAATATATGTTAGCTTATGATTACCTGCCTTTACCTTTCACCTACAGGGATATAGATAGAGAAATATGGAAGGCGCTTCTGCTACCGTTACTTTGAGACTGACCGGTGAATTTCTTTGTCCCGATTGCCAACGACTTTTCGATAAGCCGAAAGTCTTGAGTTGTGGTCACAGTATTTGTCAAAAATGTATACGCCAGAGATGTCAGACATTACCTCATGATAAGAAAGAAATAACCTGTCCCAAATGTAAATGCGGAACTCTCTTACCGAGCTCGGGAGGAACTGACGATTTTCCAGAAAATTATAGTCTAACATCAGTGTTAAGCATTCTCAAACTGACTCCCGAAATCCAAGAGCTTGAGAATCACGTGACTGGTAATGGCGGGAAAAAGAAACCGAACAGGCAGACGAGCAAAGAGATTCAGAGGTTCACTCACATGTTAAAACAATTGGAGAAAGATTTCGTTGAGATTACGAACTTCAAAGAAAATGCTAATACGGCAATCCAAACACTCTCACAGAGTAAGATTCAAGTCAATAAACAAATAAACGAAACGGCTGACGAATTCCTAACAAGGTTAACATTGGATATGGACGCAGAGAAGAATAAGCTGATAAAATCGGTGGAGGAGACTTATTTGGAGAAATTTACTGTGAGTATATAATCAGTTGATTGGAACTGAATTATGAAGGGCTCCCTCTATTATTAATT
This sequence comes from Apostichopus parvimensis, assembly GCA_000934455.1. Lineage (NCBI taxonomy): Eukaryota > Metazoa > Echinodermata > Holothuroidea > Aspidochirotida > Stichopodidae > Apostichopus > Apostichopus parvimensis. The sequence continues at coordinate 28,696 of KN882507.1, read as the reverse complement.
ATTATACGCGTTGTCAGTTTTTAAATCTTGGAAAAAAATATCGAAATTCGCATTCATTTTCAGTTTAAATGTTGGTAGTTTTCGTATCCATGGGTAAAAGGGCGACGAATCGAGGTTGGGAAGAGTGCAGGGTCTTGTAGGGTGGGGTAATGTTACCGTACCTCTCGTTTATAATGGTAATGAAACACTCCCTCTATTTGTGATCACCAATATCTGTCGTCTTTAATGTTGAGACATCACTATTATTATTATTTATAACGTGAACGTCAACACAACATAATTATCTTCTCTTTATCCCCCTTTTCGTTTTCTCATTTCCACCTCTTTTTAGGAAGCGAACGCGACCCTCGAAAAAGCAAAAGTACTCGAGGCAACCATTTTTAGCGCGAAAGAAGTAACATCATCGATTCTGGCGGCGCTAGAGCGCGAGGACGCTGATCTAAAATCTGGACCCGACATCGGGGTCAAAGTTGAAGGTTTGGTGAAGAATGTCGATCGTAAAATGGCAGACATAAGAAAGCGTAAAGTTCCTGCTGGTTTGGACGTTCGATTTGAACCCTTTGAATTAAACAAACTCCCCTCTATTGGTCACCTGTCGGATCTACTTTACTTTGTCGGTACCTTATGGGTGAACACAAAAGAGCTTATTTTAATTGCTGATAGCCGACGGGAAAGACATTGCGTTACACTTCGAGTGGTCAACTGCAATGACGTCACCAAGATTCTATGGGAAGGAGAAATAAGTCCAAGCGATAAAGAAGCGCCTATTACCGCAATAATGAGTCCGTTTCGAACAGGGACTATATTAATCTCCGTCGGAGTAGAAATCTTTGTGTTGGGTGTCAGTGAAACTACGCAACCGTCGTCTGCCGTAACTGAGTCTGTTATGTCTTTGGATGTACCAAAAGGTACGCACATTACGTCATTATCGGTAAGGCATGACGGGAATATTATGGTGGCAACTAATTTGTCGAATATGATATTAGTTTTCTCGGAGGATGGGAGGAGTATTGACGTCATACAAACGCTGGCGGAAGATGACGTCATGCATCCAATATCAATGTGTAGCATCAGTTACTATCGTACAGCCGTATGTTGTTTCAACGCAGACAAAGTCATCGTACTCTCCCACAGCTGGAATGCGGCCAAAACTAAAAGATCGGGTTATTTGACGCATACCAGAGAATCAATGGACGGAAGACCTGTTCGCTATATATCAAAGTCGGTCAAATCCTCACTGTCTGGTTGGCTAGTCCTCTGGTTTACCTCTGAATTGAATAATAATAACAATAACAGCAACGACGTAGAAACTGTCAACTGGGAAGTGACGTGTTATGATTACGTCACGACTCTGGTAACTTCCATTGCACAAGGGGATAGTCGCGAAACTGGTATCCCAATTGCCATGGATGTAAGAGAGAAGAAGCTTGCTGTGTGCTTTCCAGATGGACGGGTTCTCTTCTACGAAGTTTGAGTCTTTTATAGAGAACACAGGGCCTCCGGAAAGCAGGCCCGTAGCCTATAGATGCTCGATTTTCTATATGATTATTATGATTATTACTATTATTGGGGGAGAGGGGTACAAAAGTTGGCTGCCGTCCATCCAGGAGAGGGTCTAACGAAAGAAGTCCTATGAAGGTTTTCCCGAGTCTCTTTTGACAAGTTTTATTCGGGCAAGGAGGAATAAATGCAGAATGGTGCTATCATTTCCATTATCGTAACTACATTTGTATAGTAAATGTTGTCTGTGTATACGAATTTGCATGTGTGTGTTATAAAATGTAGGTCACTTGTTTAGACACTGGAGTGTCCAGCTGAGGGTTGACCTTTTGGAAGGGGCAAATGATCCATTACCCGACTGGGTTGTGGGGTAGGAATCTAAGGGAAAGTGCATATGATGCCACCCCCCCCCCACCCCGCGCTTTGGTATAATTAATAGTTGATGGGGTGCAACATGGTCCTATATTTGTGTAATTGAATTTATGGTCAAGAACTTTTTTTTTCAGTTTTTAGGTTAGTCCTGGCGAGTTTTACGTTGTTATTTAGCGGATTCAGAAATATGAAACAATTGGTTGTAAGAAAGCTTAAGAGCGATCGAGTTGTCATCGACCAACTTATTGGCGGGACGTATGGCCCATGCTTTCACTGACTCCGGCGGGTTTGAACAGGTACCTTCCACGCCGCCACAACTGCTTCAGGCATATTCGGCAACCACCATCCCTCCCTCTCCTTCACATATACATCAATTAAACTTAACAAGAACACATTCCTTCCGTTAATCTCGAACAACGAAACAAGGTTTACCATTTCAATTTTATTCCTAAGAGCTACATCATTAAGGACGTCCTTAAAGAGGTCTTCGTGGTGATGTCATGATTTCTTATTTTTTTTTCGTCAGTAGAGGGCGCCATAGAGACTTTTATATCTAGTATAGTGCTATCATGTCTGCTTGGAGGCTATTGACTAGACCGTTTCATATAAGTGGTAATCCT
>KN882506.1:226531-242147 GCA_000934455.1 Apostichopus parvimensis | reverse complement strand
TTTTTTTTTTTTTTTTTAAATTTTGTTTTTTATAGGTGACAAAATTCAACAGCCTTCAAAATTTGACACAAAATTTCAACACTAAATGATTCCCTGAAACCAGGTGATTTCTAAGAATATCATGACAAGGTCATATCTGAATAAGAGTTGAATCAATAAGGAGTTTCATCAGGTTAAAATCTATTGACGAAACTTTTGAACAATGATCATCAACTCCTAAAAACAAAATTGCAAACCTAATTCTGACAAGCATGTAGTCTGGTAGGAATTATTACTCGAATCTGAAGATCAACATAGGTGACCAGAATCCTAACGTATAAGGTTCACATTAACGATATGATATTTGCTATAAATGTACATGTAACTTGTTCTTTCATTCAGAATGTTTTTTTTCATTTTCTCAATCACAACTTTATAATACTGTTAATGCATTCATCCAGTGGTTAGAGAGTATCTTCCCTTGAATTACCTGATACTCAGATTCTATGGAAACTTTCTCTGTTTTTCGTCTTGGATTATGTTCCGCTTCAGTTTCCGGGTCAACCTTTTAGTAGGTAATATCAATGAGAAGTGGTCATCAAACAAACACAATAAATCAAAGTAAATGGATTGTCAAATGGGGGGAATTAAAACAGAGATGGTTAAAGAAAGTGTACACAGAACTGTTTTAATGTGAAACCCATCCACAGGTGATGAACACATCCAACTCATCTATGCACAGAAATTTGCAAGTAAGAAATGCTGCGCCAGCAAGTGAGTTATATCTTGTTGCCATTTCAGTCTAGCAGTTTATTTATTCAAGGCAAGTTTGCATCTTAGACTAAAACCAACAGCAAACTAAAGAAGTAAAAAAAGTTATAAAAAAAATCAAGCTATGGTTTATTCTGACATAGTTGAGCATATGACTGGCTTTGAAGGCTAAAGGATTCATCAAAACGTAACTTTGGAGCAGAGGACAATAACAGTATCCTAAAATCAATGATTAAGCCAAAAAAGCTAGCTTCAACATTTTGCTTAAAGCAGCTTTCTGCATTGATTTTGATAGTACTACAATCTCATCACAACCAGTCATAAAGTCAGTAAAACAGCTGCAGCTTTCATATTTTTTGTAACATTGGTGGAACATTCCATCTAAGACAAGCATTTAAAAATCAGCATTATTCTGCTGTATAGTACTTAGATGTAATTTTTTTAAGCTCATGTAATATTTTCATGAGCAAACTGCATTGCATAGTGCACTAGAGCATAATTAAACTCTATGGAAACAAGGCTACCTAAATACATTTAGCCAAGGCTGGTGCAATATGTGAAATAAAACCACAAAACTGTTACAAAAATCTCCAGTATGTTACTCACTTTTCTCCTTTTGTCGATTATTTCATATCGAAGAGTTCTGAACTCTTTAAGTCCAAATGATCCGCCGACTATTAAAATCTAGACCAGAAGTAAACAAAACAGAGTTCTGACAGGTTATCCAGGGGTCTTTGTCATTCAACAGTAGTGCTACACCTGTCTTTTTGAATATTTTAATAGGAACATTTATGACCAGTTATAGAAAAAGTATTAGGTTCCTTTCCTTCTTGTTTCAATCTTCACTATAAAAACTGGTCATAAGTATAAATTTAGCTTAGAATGTTATTTGATTGAACCTTACAGGATATTGCATGTGCACACAAATTCTAGACAAGACACATTCAACATTTCAATTTGATATTAGTTTTTTTGAATTTTTAATGACCATGGTAAATCTGTCTACCTTCTGTATAAACAACTCAAAAATATGATGGAAATCTCACATGACAGATTGAAGTTATAGAGTACCTTTTACACAGGCCTGGCAATGTTCATTCGTTAGCTTTTTAAAGGTTCTACATATATGAAATGTCATGACCAATGGATGTGTCAATTTGCACAAAGACAAAGTCCAATCAATGTGAAAATGTATTTAAGACATTCATCAAATTAAGTAACACAATTACAAAAAAAATAATCAGCTTGGTCTACTTTAGGCGTATGTAATAAACAGAGCTGCCTAATTTAACAATACGTGTGACTTAAATACTGTAGACACTGGTTGGGGCTTTACACACTAGGTTAATATTAGCAGTAGTAATAGCATACTGTAGGTGTAACTGTATGCAAATAGCCTAGGCCTAACCTAGGCTTGTTAATTTTTTACTGTGGCTTGACAAATCATTACATAAACGGTTAAATATTAACAATGTTTATGATCAAAATTACTAAAGCATTTACAATTATTAGTTTTAGAAATCTTACAAGCATTGGAAAACCATATTTCAGGAATGAGCTTCGTTTCGCGGAGTCCCATATCTTTCTGATGGAGGGGTCCATCTTGTTTCATTGCGCAATCATAAATTTAGAGAGGGCAGCACTCTTGAATGTCCACAAAGCCCGTCGTGTAATCGTTGGTCGGTGACAGTGTTAGTTTTGTATTGGTACAGTGTACTGTCGACCTATACTGCATTACATTCGCGCAACTGGCTTATGAGGAATACAACGCATGGTATGAACTTTTTTGTGCACAAAATAGCTTGTGCCTAGGCCTACGTTCTGCAGTGTTTCATAACGTTACGGGCAAGGACCTAGCCTACCTACTGTTGTCAATGGTGTATCTAATTTTTATCTTTTGTCTAGTATTTTGATCGTATTCAAACTAATATTAATAGGTATGGGATCGTCCAAAAAGCATAAAGATAAAGATCGAGATGAGAAAAAGCACAAACACAGGGACCGCGACAAAGACTCGAAGGACTCGAAGGACAGAAAACATCACAAACACAAGCGCCGTCGTTCGAGATCCAAAGAGCGCGACGGTGAAAAAAAGAGAAGAAGGGAGACTGACTCACCCATTTTGCTTAGCAAGTCACCTGTCACTGAGATTAAATCAGACATTACCGTGCAAAATGAATCTCAAGGTAAGATAAATATGTAAATTCTTTGCTAGCATACTTTGCCTATGGCTTAACTTAGGCCTAACCTAACTGAGACTAACTTAAGCCCACAACTCTATAACCGTCATTCTAAAAACATTTATTGGAGGCTTGCTCGGTATGCTTTTTGACTGATGTGACTTGTAGCTTAATATGCAGACAAGCAAATCTACAATTACAAAATGCTGAAAAGACATGACTGTGTGCATTCACATATATAGCCTAGGCTTATACTAGCCACATGCACAAAGAATGTTCAATGTGAAATTAGGGTTGAATCGGTATGACTAATTACCATACCGGACCCATTCGGACCATACCGGACCCAACCGGAGGCAAAATAAATGACCATCAGACACCACCGGACTATCAAATGCTTATTTTTTATCCTTAAATGAATCCCGAAAACAATGAAGTCTATTTGAGATGAAATAATTCACTTGTTTATGAACTTTGAGGTATAGGCATTACCTACATTAGTGAGATTCGGCAGTGAATCATCAGTGATGGAACTCACTTTAATCAAAGTATACACCGCTAATTCCATAGTTATTAAATTTTCTAGTGTTGTAATTTATTTATTTGCTGTGCTGTCTATAGCTTATACACAAACGTTTTCAAATGATTTTACCATACCATATAAAGGAACACCGTGGCCTGATGCGTCAGGACAAAGGAAGGCTGACGTAGATTCCTGGGGTACTTGGATTCCTGTTACACCGGCCCCATTTGGGTAAAATGGCCAGCGGAACCCAGATTTGTTGTCAACATTCATCCCAAATTCCGATTTTGAGAAGAATGTTGACACATAACCAGCATTTTAATTATAAAATATAATAAAAATGACTCCGGTGGTGTCTGATGGTCATTTATTTTGCCTCCGATTGGGTCCGGTATGGTAATTAGTCATACCCGGTTGAATTGGTTACATGTCGAAAGTGAACTGGTAGTATGTTAGGGGGATGAATAGTATGATGATTGTGGCAACTGATAAGAAGCTAACACTGGTAAGGGCAAACTTTTGTTATACATAACTCCATTAAAGTTGAAGTTTTGGAGGATGCAAACTACAATTTGCTATTTAGTGGGTGAAAAGCTTTAAACAACCTGCACAGCTTTTGGTGTCATGAATAAACCAAGGAACTCCATGTGATAAAAATGAGGCATTAGGCCTACTATTTCCACAAAGAAGAACATAGTTAATAGAGTAGTTTGTAAGGCAGTAATCTTCCACTTTCACAAAAGATTCTGCCATGTCCAATAGCATGTAATCTAGTGTTGCCATTTTTCTTTCTGGAGTTTCCTGGGTTAACGGTACCTCTGTAAGTACAGTAGAAAGAGAGTACTTTCAAGTTTTGCCTACTCACTGTACTGAGTCTCATCAAATTTACATATAATATTATGTTTCTACTTGCTTTGACAGGCAAAGCAGCTCCTGCTGTGGAAGGAAAGTTCCATGAATCTCTGAGTGTTGAAGAAACCAAGTAAGTCTACTTGATTCCTTAAGAACGTAGCCTTGTAGACGTTAGGTTTGTCAACTGTAAAATACAGATTTAAGAAAGAATATCATTCCAACAATCCTGTTACACCAACTCAGCAAAAGACAATTAACAACTCGTTTACTCAAAAATTCGAAACATAAAAGAATTTGCATAACAAAGCTTCATTAATAGTAGCAGCAGAAATTTCTCTTGCTGTACCATAGTGAACAGTATCTTATAAGGCGAACTTACTGAATTCCATCAACTTAATGTAAGTAAGATGCAAATCTCATTGATGTGCATGTCTTCCCCTAAGAAATGCACAGTATTAAAAATAGCTATAGAAAAATGACAAGCTCTCAGATTTTCCAGTATTTCATTTAACTCATTATTCCATCACTAAACCTTGAACTGTATTGCAGAAGAGATGATCAGTTGTAATTACTATTTTTTTTAATGCACAAATCATGTTTCTTACTTGGTTCCATTTCTCAGCAAAATACGTATCAAGTTGGGCTTAGCTCCACTGAAACAAGAATCTGCAACTGCGGGCAAAGAAACCTCTTACGATGACAGACCAGACGTCCACAAGCCTGCCATTAACCTGGCAACCAAAAAGGAGACAGCGAAAATACAGGACAAGTTGGTCATGATAAGAGAAAAGAGGAGACTTCATAAGAAACTACAGTAAGTATATAGCAGAATTCTAGACAAATATCTGAAGTACAGAACGTACTGTAGGCAAAGGCCAAAAAAACTGACATAATTTGATGATGATACTGTACGCAATATTGAGCTACTTCAACATATAATATACTGTTTATCAGACAAATGTATTGCAGGACTGGCATGTAAATTGGCTAGTTACAGGTCTAGAATTTCACAAGTTTTAGCCACTTGCTTGAAAAAAGAGAAGAGAAAAGGGGAAGTGCTTTAACAATTGTAAAAAATCTACTGGCTGATATCAAGTTTCTCACTGGCACTTTATGGAATTAAAACACACATCAACTTGGGCGAAGAAGAGCAGAAAAAACCCTGAAACGAGCCCAAAAAAAAACAAAGAAGAGAGAGAAAATGGTCAGGCTGGAGAGAACAGCCCAAAATTATTTGATAACAGACTTTTCCTGTGTTTATATACTTCCCATAAATGTCTACTGGCAGAAAATAGGCAAGTTTCTTTTTAAACTACTAGCAAAGAGCAAACTCCACTGGCATTAAGCCAGTAGATAGCCTGAAATTGTTGACGCCTTGTACAGTGATTTCTTTTGATCATTGCCGTGAGATTTGGTTATCGAATATTACCTTAATAGACCATTGAAGTAACTTCAGCAGCTGTAGTAAGATAATTTTGTTTGTACAGTGCTTTCCTCTAAAACAGACTGTATCTGTTCTACAATACTGAAGGAAGCCTATACTGTGCTTAAAATTATAAAGATTAGTATGTAATGATTGTGGCTTTCTGTTTTATTGGATTTATTATTAGTATCATATTTTCTTCTCTCTGTTTGCAGGAAAGTTAAAACTCTCGCAGAAGACGATGATCCTGAGCTAGAGGATGCATCTGCTTGGGTGAAGAAGAGTAGACAATCACAGAAAGAGAGAGAGAAAGCTGAGAAACAGGTAAGGTGTCTTGTGTTGACAAGTGATATCTTCCTGTTTTTGCTGTCATTTTTGTAGGTGGTTTCTCTCACTTTGGGGGGAATTCAAATTGAAAACTACTGCACCTTCATGCCTTTTTGACAACTGACAAATTACCCCGTGCCCTGCCATTTCAATAAATATTCGAGACAATTTCATTCTGACTTGTTCTAGGACATTACTCTTCCCTCTGACAATCCTTAATGCCGTAGGACCTGGATGCATGGTATCTTTAAAGGAGACACAAACCCAACCATATTATTGGTCTCTTTGATAGAGATAATTGTCATGATAACGTCTCAAAACGCACTGACAGCTAAGAAAACTATTATTACAGATACAGAAATAATATTATAGATTTAAATTGAATTTTTTTTTATGTTTTTCTCTATTAAAAACATTATTTTCAGTAATGGTGAAGGATTTTGTAAAGGCGTAATGTAAATGTTGAGCCTGTTTAACATGACCTAATGTAGGCATTGGTTTCAATGTCAACATTGTTATCACTAAATCCTGCCATGAAAATATGAAGAGAAATACCAAGAGTAAAAGGTTTGAGATCCTATCCACTATGGCATCACAGATTTACAACGTGACAGTTCCAAGACATGACTTTTTAAAACAATATTTGCCCCAAGCTGTTTCTAAGCTGTTTGATGGAGTTGTTTCTTCACAAAGATCTACCTGACATATAAACCAAAAATGATGGTTGGATGCATCGATATGTTCTTGGGCCTATACTGCTGATAGCAACATACTTTATCTACTAATATGAAGTTTTGTACTTTTAAGTTTATCTTAGAAGTCTTTGATGGACTAATCAGTGTGACTGTAGTCTACATACGTTTCAAAATTGTACTCAATGTTATTGCTTCTACTTTTTTTTCGACAGGAAAAACTTTTACAAGAAATGGATGAAGAATTTGGAATCAGTAATCTCCTTGATGATGAACTTAAAAGAGAAAAAAGTGAGGTAAGGAATATTGATGCAGCTAACGAAGAGAAGATGAAAAGAGCATCCTCACTAGTAGATGTAAAGCCCAAATCCATAAGACAGTGGTTTATTCATATCAGCTCATGAGATATGCAAACTGTGAAGGATTTCTTTCTGATTGTCCCCTAGGACAAGTAGGTCTGACCTTTTGGTGTCCAAACTGCAAATTTGGTAGTCAGAAAATAATTTAGCATGATGACTAAGAATGATTAAGATGTACAATGTAGGGGAGATGTATGAGTTTTAGTGAATAGAACACCAGCTTTGGGCCAGTAAAACTCCCATTAGGACAGATTAAAGGCCATTACCACTACAGTATTCTTGAATTACTTCATCTTTATTACTTAATTACATGATTTCAGTATCTCCAAAGTGATGGAGGGTGATACCAATTTGTCATTTTACCAGGAAATATTCAGTTACAAAGCAAAATCCCAATCTGATATAAACACTTAGTCCCAGAATCGGACGACCTCCTGAAGCTGATTTTGGTCGTCCGAACAGAATATTTGGTCGTCTCGGACTACCTTTAAAAATTGCAAAGAGTCTATGAGGTAGATCGGCTGGGCTTATACACAACACTTCACACGCAGATATCTCTGAATGAATCATATTTATGAATGATTTAGGGCATTCATAATTAATGCTGCATTATTTTTGTACTTGACAGGTCTACAGCGCAAAAGATATGGCGGGTATCAAAGTAGAACATGATACCAAAGATTTTCGAGATGGTAGCAAGGTCATCCTGACTCTAAAAGATGCAGGTGGGTTAATCTCACGATTTTATCACCTTTCCTCCTCGACAAGGTTGTAGAAATATGATTTTGTGAAAAATGTATCATGTTCCCACATCCGTGCATCTGAATATGATACCCTTTTCCTTTGTTTTCCTTTGTATTGCTAGCCTGTAAGGATTTGCTTTGTATGAAATGTGTTGGAAATTGTTCTTTATCAGTGGAAAGCATTTATGAGGGAAGTGCAGTACCCCTTCCACCCCTCCCATCCCAGCTCCCCTCACTCACTACACATTGTCATAACACCCAGTGTTGTGGTTTGTTAACCAACACAGTGTGATCTGTACATTGTGACAATGAGGCACCAATTTTATAAGACTCAAACATTCCATCAGCCATGATTTGTTTTTATGATTGCTTTGCAAGTATTGACCGTAACGGCCCGACCACTTGTCGGCAAATACCGACACATGTATCTAAGATTGTGATCCATACAGGCTCTTAGTGAGTCTGTGATGCATACAGGCTCTTAGTGAGTCTGTGATCCATACAGGCTCTTAGTGAGTCTGTGATTCATACAGGCTCTTAGTGAGTCTGTGATCCATACAGGCTCTTAGTGAGTCTGTGATCCATACAGGCTCTTAGTGAGTCTGTGATCCATACAGGCTCTTAGCGAGTCTGTGATCCATACAGGCTCTTAGCGAGTCTGTGATCCATACAGGCTCTTAGTGAGTCTGTGATCCATACAGGCTCTTAGCGAGTCTGTGATCCATACAGGCTCTTAGTGAGTCTGTGATCCATACAGGCTCTTAGTGAGTCTGTGATCCATACAGGCTCTTAGTTAAGATATTGAGATAAAGCATCTTGCCCCAAGGACACAACGTAATGAACTAGGTAGAAATTGAACCAGAAATCCTTGGATCACAAGTCCGATACCTTAGCCAATTGGCCACCATGCTCTCACAAAGTACAGCCTGTCTGAACCCACAGAACACAATCTATGCACCATTGTGTAACAGAGACATCGTCATCCGACCGATGTTTCCTACTGACCTGTTTTGAATATCAGTATTCGATGTTTTACTTCTGTTATTTAATTGATATCATTTCCGTACTCATGATGCAGATAGTTAATAACGTAATTATTATTATTATTATGATTAGTTATTACTTTTAATCTTTACTAGATGTACTGAATGACGACGGCGATGTACTTGTCAACTATAACATGTTAGATTTTGAGAAAGCCAAGAAGAACACTGAACTGAAAAAGAAAATGCCTGGTTATGTCGCCTACGATGATACCGAAGAAGATGAATTTGGGGTGGTGAGCAGCTCTATCAAATTAATCATAACTGTTTGCATCACTGCATGTATCCAAGACAGCTGTTTTGTGATCATTTTAAAATATTACTTGATTCTTTGAGTGTAACGATGGGTATATCAGTGTTCCTGGTAAAGCTAGTTCATTGATGTGATAATTGACAAGTACAAATTCAAATAAATTTAACGTAGCAATGCAGATATGTCGTGATTGAAAATTCATCGTATATTTATTTTTCATATTTTTTACCCCCATATTTTACTCTGTCTCTCTGTTTGATTATGTTTTGTCCTTCTAGATTAGACCAAAGAATCTCCTCAGTAAATATGACGAAGAAATCGATGGGGAGAGAAAGAAATCTTTTCTGTTGGATAAATACGGAGCTGTCGATACAAGGGCCGACAGAATGACTGTTAATATTAAGGATAGTCTCAGAGCTCAAGCTGTGAGTAATTTACATTATTCTTTATTTTGTCATTTACCTTTCTAAATTTAATAATGTTTAGCTACATTTCGCAAAATCTCGTTTTTTTAAAAAAAATTTATGTGCATTTATTTGTGATGATATCTAATAAATACCCCGTCGCTTTTATGGGGATTGCGCATACTTATAAGAATTGTAATGTCCAGTTTGACCTTATCTCTTTGATAGATTTCTCTCAATTTTACTAAGTGTGGTTTTGATTATATCTACTGGAGGGAGGGAATCAAAATATGTTTAACCGTTTATGTTAGAAATATTAATGCAGCGAATAATTTAGTTTTCAAAATATGTGTAGCCCTTTTAGTTTTAAGGTCTCTAGACTTTAGCTTCAAGAAAACAATATTAGGGTTCATGTGTACAAAAAGCTGTTGTACATCTTTGCACTTGAATAACGACTAGCAAATGTCGCATCACATTTCTTACATTGTACCAGATAGCTTATGCCTTGGTCTCATGTTTATTGTATCTTCTTTTAGGAATTCTCTCCTTTTTTTTAACATGGTATTGAATTAAAATATATATATATGTATGTATATCAACCTCTCAAACTGATGAGATGTCTTGGAAGAAGAATGTTTGTTCCACATTGAAATAATTTTATTGCAAGGAAAAGATGAATTATACAGGTGTGCTTCCACAAGGACCAAAGATATAAAACTTTTTATATTGATCAGTTTATTATTGTGACATAGTGATGTTGGAAGTAAAACCAGGCTTCATTTAGACTTCATTCAATGAGCCTCACATTCTTTCACCCCATCTGCCCCTCAATTTTACCCTGCCTATCCCACTCTTATCATCAAAGTGACCCTCCCCCCCCATTCAGTACTCTGTTGTTCTCTTCTGTTGTCAAGCCTGCCGTATGCATTGTGACAAGGCTCCATTTTGACTGCCCATAGGTTACATTTGAGTGCCTAGGTTCCATTTGACTGCCTAGGTGCCATTTGACTGCCTATCCGTTCCATTGACTGCCTAGGTGCCATTATATCCGTTCCATTTGACAATCTAGGATACATTTGACTGCCTATGGGTTCTATTTGACTGCCTAGGTTCCATTTGAGTGACTATGGGTTCCATTTGAGTGCCTATGGGTTCCATAAAACTGCGTAGGTTCCATTTGGCTCCCTATGGGTTCCATTTGACTGCCTATCGGTTCCATTTGACTATCTAGGATACATTTGACTGCCTATGGGTTCCATTTGACTATCTAGGATACATTTGACTGCCTACGGGTTCCATTTAGCTCCCTATCCGTTCCATTTGACTGCCTAGGTTCCATTTGAGTGCCTATGGGTTCCATTTGACTGCCTAGGTTTGATTTGGCTCCCTATGGGTTTCATTTGACTGCCTATCGGTTCCATTTGACTGCCTATCGGTTCCATTTGACTGCTTAGGATATATTTGACTGCCTATAGGTTCCATTTGCTTTGGATGTTAGGTTAGTTTGTAGTCCAAGACTCATCTTGTTTTGCTCTTCCAGAGTAAGACTATATTGAGTGTGCCTCACATTCCTACATCCCTGCTCACTGATCCCTACTCATCCCACCTTATCACCAAAATTGGCTCATGCAATGCTCTGATGTTGTGTTCTGTTTTAACCAAAGAAGAATATACATCCTTATTTTTTTTTCCATCCTGGAGAAATATCAGGTACCATAAATCAAACCTACAAGCAGCCTTAACTTAGCTTTTTCTCAGACTACCCTTTCATTGAGTCCCATTTCTGAATAATCAACTGTAGATAAGCCTTGAGACTGGACCACTCACTTTGGCATCCGAGTTCTACACGACAAAGGAAATGGATTCATTTAAGAAACCCAAAAAGAAGAAAAGGCGGTTGAAGAAGAAGAATTTGGTGGATGAGCTTGTCGCTATGCAGAGCCAGCCAAGGAAGAAACATGATCATGGATCTAGGTAAGATCTCCACGACTCTGGTAATTGCGGTCAAGTTCAACATTTGAGGTGTAGCGTTCAGTCATACTTCTATCACCTTGAAGATAAAAAATGAAAAGATTTTATTGCTAGGGGTATACAACTGTTTCGGATTGTGGAAAAGTTTGGTTTTCGACCAGAAGTCAAATCTTGTAAGATATATTTGTTTCCTTAAGTAAAGTTTTTTGGCAGTGGCTATTATATAAGTATGTGTTGTTAGGAAGCCATCTGGTGATCAAATTGTTCATTCAACACATTTCATGCAATTAACAGAATAGAGGGGAGTATGTCAGAATAGTCAATACATACAAGTATTCTGAATACTGGACAGTGGCATTATGGGTTGGCTGTTTGGGTTTATTCCATTGTCATCTTGTTATATTATCATGACTAAAGCAGGTGTGATCTATGGTAGATAGCTGCAATATCTAAGCATCTGACAAGTTTCTTTATAGGCATCTTCTTTATTTTAATGTGTCTGAGAGGGGAGGCAACCTAAAGGTGAATTCGGGGTTAATCAACGGTCTACCATGCGCTCACTGCATGATAAATGCCCGAATGGAGGTATAACTCAAGCGATGCATCCAGCGATACGGTATAGAGTTCATTCAAGTACTAAATAAACATTAATTGTCATATTAGATGTTAAAATGTCATAAAAATAAAATAATTGTTAACAAGTACGGACGTAGCAGAATCGTTCAATGACCTGACAAGGGTTCTGGTCATGTTGTTTAAATGTTACTTTGTCTGGGACGGAGGTCACGAGACTAAGTCTGTCGTCATTTGGTGGTTTATTTTAGGTCACGACGACCTGACGTCGAAGAAGGAGAGATCAACGAGGAGGAGGCTGCCAAGGCTGCTGTTGCTGCTTCGGCCAACAAGACCGCTGCTGCTGCCAACAGTAACAGTGAAGTAACAGATATGGATGTCGATCTGCCCAATGCAGATGAAGGTTTGTGTTGTTTCAAACATCTCTGTGTCGTTAATATAGGGCTGAAATAACAAGACATACTCATAATCATACAGTCGCATTTTAGAGGTGGAAGTTTCATCTCTGAACTGTCAAATCATGACCAAAGTGTTAGATACACCTTGTATTGCCAGATCAGGGGCAGAGTCAGGATTTAAAGACAAAGAGGGCAAGGCCCTGGGGTCCTTGAATCTGACTCCATGGTGGTCTCGGCCCGGAAATAATTATAAATTAGTAGACACGAAATGGTGCCTTCTAAGGCATAATTTTTTAGACTATAAAATTTATACATCTATCATTAGGTAAAAAAATGCACAGTTCAAGCTAAAAACTTACTTTCAATTATAGGGCCTGTGGTTGAAAAGGGGGGGGGGACCTCCTCTCCCCTTCCCTCCTGGATCATGGCCTGTATGCTGAATGAACTTTAAACCTGAACTTATTTCCCTTTTCAGTTTTTTCATAGAGAATGGGAGTCATTGAACTGCTTGTTGTGCCAGTAGGTCTTTAGCCTGCACAGCAGACATTCTAAATATACAATAAAAGATCTAACAAGAGATAACTACTACATGCTGAGACACTAATTGAAAACTCTCTGGCAGGTTTTGTAATAAATTCATGTTCAAACCACAATATTTTGCAAACCTTTAAAATAAAGCAGCAAAGTATGCATAGGGTTAACGTTGGCCATATGCATACTGGTTGTGGAGTTCTTGTCATGTTAGAAACAGGACACCAAATGAAAGTTGACTGGTAGTTGCTTAACTCATAGACCTATTAGCATCTGCAATGCATGTTTTAAACTATAAACCAGCCTACAACTGTACTGGTAGGATATTTCAAAGTTGAAAACTGCCTGTCATGCAGTAAAATGACAAAAAGGATGATGAAAGCCATAATGTGTAAAAATTGTTTAACCCTTTTTTGTTCATTTCACTGTTTGACCAACTTGACACATTTGCAATCTAAACCCTTTTCCTTAAAATGTATAAATTAGCCGAGATTTAAAGCAGCGCTCGGATGCTAATGCATCAGGTACAGACAAGTCGTAACATATCTCTGTATCCACTCTCGCCAGGTAAAATCAAAGGTCCAGAGATCATGGAGGATGAATGGGGACCACCCATCGAAGATGAAGCAGAAAAGGAGCTCCAAAATGTCTTGAATAAGGCAAGGAAGCTGAAACAGAAGAAAGAGAGGAAGAAATGTACCGTGGAAGAACAGGTGAGATATTGACAAGGGTAAACCTATGTTGCATTGAGAGTGTCATTTCTATTGGGGGGGTAGGGCAGGGGGGAGCATATTAACATTGCTTAAAGCTTCTGAAAGTTTCTTGACTTGGAGGTGCTAACCCTAGGAGCAGTTTATAGATAGAATGAAGAGTCAAGTAGACTACTGAATGTCTTCTCAGTGGGTGAAAGTACCTAGAGAAGATGAGGAAAACAAAATGCCTAAAGTGACAAGTGTCAGAAGATTTTGACTGTTTACTGTCTTTCTTGTACAAATTGTGACAAGGTTCACAAAAAAATTTCAAGGATGACTTTCAAAAACATTTACAAGGAGACAGAAGTTAAGTCTTGATTTATCATTGGCCAAAAAAAGATAGAGTGATAGCATTGTTTCTGTAGCTTTTATTTTTTTTTGGCGGTTTTTCGAGATACTCATCTGTATAAATATACTTAATCTCTGGAATGCTCCTTTAAGGCTGACTTGATTATGACGTTGGCCCCCCTCGGTGCAGGCTTTAAATGTTAATGTGAATCGATTGCTTTTTAAAAAGCTCGACCAAAGCATGTTTTTCTCAAATTTTAACATTATATAAAGAACCAAGCAAACTTGGATGACATTCAACATTATTTGTCCTTGTCAAGTTTGTAAATCTATTTGGAAACTTGTTATTTGAGGCCATACAAGTATTGTCGTTGCAACTGGGGGACTGTCCTAATGGTTTGGATGTTAGGCAAATAGTCCGACCATTTTAATTGACAAGCCTCGAATGCTGGATTGTACTGAAACATTAAGAGCTGTATGAAAATACGACCTGGACTGATTAGCAGTGATTTTTACAGAAGACACAAAACTCAGCTGAAGTTTTATCTGCTAAGATTTGCTATACACGATAAAACAATAATAATGAATTATGGTTATTAGGAGCACAGCATGGACTATTTTATTTTTATTTTCTCTCCTCCTTTTGTATATTGTTAGGTTGCCGCTGTTGTCGCTAGTATTAAAGAAGAGCCTAGTGTTAAGATTGTGGTTGTAAGGAGCACATCACGACTATTCTTATTTATTTTTTCCCTCTTTTTGTATATTGTTAGGTTGCCACTATTTTCACTAGTATTAAAGAAGAGCCTAGTGTTAAGATTGTGGTTGTTAGGAGCACATCATGACTATTCTTATTTATTTTTCCCCTCTATTTGTATATTGTTAGGTTGCCGCTGTTGTCGCTAGTATTAAAGAAGAGCCTAGTGTTAAGATTGAGGACCAAACAGACACAAAGATGGGATCGATTATCTTGCATTCAACATCAGAATTCTGTAGAGCTTTGGGTGATATCCCAACATATGGTGAGTTTCAAGAGCCTTTCTTCCTTTTGAATGATAACTGGGCTAATCCTGATGTTTACTAAACTTAATATAAAGGGCTTTCCTTTTGTATAAAATGCTATTGCTTACCAAAAAGGAACTTTGAAAAGTTGTTTCTAGTTTGCCTTTCAAGCAAAGGAGGCAGTGTTTTTTAAGAGTACCATCTTCACAACATTTTTGAGAAAGTTTTGTCAGATTGGTGACTACACATTGATGACTTTGATATTGTTAACTATGGCCTTCTGGTCACATATGATGTCGTGTTAAAGTGCTGAAACAAGTTGGGAAGGTGTGACTTTGGCCTGACAGTGCCCATTTATTTTGATGAAGGTGTCATGTGTTTTCCTCGTCTACGATAGGTGCATCGGGAAACAGGAACGAAGATGCCGAAGATGACATGGACATAGAGAGAGATGATGAAGAGATCAGAGCAGAAGTCATGGAGGATGTCAAAGGTTGGAACCAGGTCAACCCAGATGAAGAAGATGAAAACAAAGAGGTTTGAAGAGAAACAGAT
>KN882506.1:170634-188797 GCA_000934455.1 Apostichopus parvimensis | reverse complement strand
TATCGAGTTTCTCACCAATGCTGGTTTGTTCCAATTTGATATTCAGTAAATCAAAGCCTGGATCTTCCGGTTCGTCAATTGTTTTCTAATAGAGATGAGATTATAGACGAAACTACGAGATGGAACTGAGTAAGCCTCCAAAAAGATTAAATCGGCTAGCATCTCCTCCCGTAATAGTTTGATTTTATTATATACGTCTCAAGTTAACTATGCCTGAATACCTAACTATAGTTTACATGGATAGCGATCTTTGAGCAGTTTGTTACAAAGTCAAAACCGGTGTAGTTAAAAATATTAGAAGAAATTTCAGTATGGATATTCTCGAATTGACGTTAGCCATGAAGCTCTTGATAAGAATATAGAGTATTTGAAAACTCGATTAAGCCTACTGTAATCATAACTGAAATCTAATACAGTATCAAACAAATGATAAAATGATACTTTCAAAAACATAGAAAACCCGAGCGCATGTCATAAAAGTGATCGAATTAGACAAAACGATATAAAGTAACGAAAGACTAAGCAAAATACTGTATGTGAATATAATGACATTGCAAAAGGTGAACCCATTTACACGTGAACACAACGTGTGTTAATGAGCATCACTCAATATTAAGTGCCACACGACAAAGCGAGCGACAACAATTAGGCATAATGAATAATTTATAAAAAGAAATGATAACAATATCTTCCGTTGAGAACAATATAATTGCTGATACACCGTTATGGTTGGAGTATAATTTACGGTAAGTCATAAATTACAAAACGTTTGCGTAGGTTATAGCCTTGCAAACTAAAACTGATATGAATGTGCGATACTTTACCTTTTTTCTGTCCGTTTCGCTTGCACTTGAGGCTTCTAATGTCAGTTGAAAATTATCAACCAGCACTGCAACAAACAAACTGTGGATACAGGAGAAAGTTACCGTAATTGTCAATTCGTGGAGGGAGCTTGCTCTTTCCGGTATGTTTACAGGTGGAAAATGCTCTTCGAAAATATTATTTAGGAACTGAGTATATTTTTACGTCTTCGTGATGACATCAATATTAAAAAAATCACTCTCACGGCCTCCGTCGAAAAGTTAAAATGCTCATAATTCGAGAAAATAGAATATGTTCCGATGCATGCATACAGCAATATTATTAAAATAAACCCAACAATACTGAGATATTTTACCTGTATAGCTATATTTTGTAGATTACGTTCTCTCTTTTAAATCTACTATAATATTAACCTTAAGAGTAATATAATGTCTTCCTTGACTTTGACTTACTTTAAGAAGATGAAGTACTCTGTCACGATGTACGTCAATAAGAATAGAAAGATGTGCTCATTCGCTATATACGAAATACAAAAGTAGATTGTGGATCAATCACAATGTCGCCAATGTATACTAGCAGTTAAATGTTGAATTCAATCGCGCCATACAAATAAACATAAACATTGTAATTGTTATACATAGAACACGTTGATTAAATTATTAGGATATCAGTCATGATCAATGATTCACTTTTGTACAAAGTTAACGTGTCAGGCAGTACATCACTATTTTTCCAAAAATAATTTGAATATACTAAATAACTGATAGTGTGAGTACTGTCTTTGCAAATGTTAAGCTTCAAAGCGTAACAAGAAATTGCGGAATAATGATCAGAAAGTGTTTACCCATACATATTTTTGTTTCATCCCGGTAAGCATTATATATATATATATAGGACTTAGTGTGATTATCTGCTATAATGTCAACAATAACTTTGCAGCGTCTGAAGTTCGACTGTAGTACTACTATACCTGGATCCTTAGCTACGGCATCGGTGTAGATGTAGAACCAATCGTCCAGTGTTAACAACTGGAATAGTGTCAGCATCGCTGATACGATATTTCCAAATCTCTTAGGGTCCACATCTGCGTACAATCCTCGGCCGATCACAGCAAACATGTCTTAAGCATACATAAACGTTAAGGTCGTACTCCAAACCACTCACTATACACGAAATAACTTACACGTTTACAACGTTGAGATATTTTAAAAGCATATCTTGAGTCGACGAGTAAAGAAACAGTTTAAAGTTTAGCGGTTCTACAGTTACATTTTAACCAATTTGAAGTACACGTTGATGGACTTGGAAAGATGAAGTTTCCCTCTCAAGTGTTAAGTGGTAGACGTCATATTGAATGTTGGCGAAGCGTTTCTATTATTTGGCCCGATGTGATAGCAAATGCTCCATGAAGACGTAAAGGCAATATGTACTTTAGAGGCGAATCTGTCATGCTTTTAATTTATGGTCTACTGAATGTGAATTGACGGAGCCTATACACCGTATGCTTGTGAGGACAGATTTATTTTATCAAAGATGTCGTATGTAAGGAGGGCCATCTTAGCGACATGCATGGAGGTAGGCGTGTGTATAGGTGATGACAATAGTAATAGGATTGTGGTCTTGCAAAAAGGATACATAAAAATAACATGCTGACCATAGTTATGGCCCCCATTGACTGCACTGATTCCAAACAGGTATTCATTATCACCTGAAGACTGCGAAGAAATCTGACAAATGGAAACAAAAATCTTCCAATAATTACCAATTTGTGTTATCACTTCGTTCGTCTTCGCTGTAATCTTTACCTTCAAGATCATCATCTTCAACATCTTCATCATCATATTCCTCATCATCACCACAACTATCAACACTTTCATCATCATCTTCATCATCATCATCGTCATGATTATCATCATCATCATCATTATGCCATCATCATCATTATGATCATCATCATCAGCATCACTATTATCATCATCATCATCATCATCATCACTATTATCATCATCATCATCATCAACGTCGTCGTCATCATCGTCGCCACTGTCATCATCATCATCGTCGTCGTCATAATCGTCATCATCATCATCATCGTCGTCGTCATAATCGTCATCATTATCATCATCATCATCATCATCATCATCATCATCATCATCATCATTACCATCATCATAATCATTTTTCAAATTACGAGTCGCACAGACACGTTTATACTTACCTTACAGTTCGGAGAACTCTTAGAGCCCGCAGTGCTCTCATAGCTCGAATCATACCAAGTACGTTTAGGATGTTGACGTCATTCCCTAAAATTGTTGACAAGCCAAAATCGATCAGATTCACCACAACTATCGTAAAATCTGAGATATAAAGAATGTAAATTGATCAAAATTACGACAGTTATTTACTTTGCAGTAATTACGAAGAACCCAACAAGCTATGAAATCAAGAGGGTCATACATATATATCCGGTTTTGGTGAATCACAGCATTATACAAAGAGGATAATATCTCCATAAATCAATGTCATGCTTTTTGTAGTGACGATGTCCGTTTTGTTATACATCGTATTCTTCACTAGCAAATGAAACTATCTTGGCAAAAAGTGTGTATTTATAAAAATGAGACGTATTCCTTTAATATAAATGTGGAAAATTTCCATACCATTTATATCTGTTCTTTTTCAGAATTTTCTGTGGTTTACTTCCTAAAAGTTGCAACCATCGCGTATATTCTCATGTGTTTCAAAATGAGTGATTTTCGTCACATTATCTTTCGTACGCTAAATTTCACACATTGTCTGCATGCTTACCCATTATATTCCATGATTCTTTGAAATATTCCTGTCTCCATACATAAACCTTCAGAACACACTCCATTAAGTAGATGACAAGAAATATGTAATCGAGAAACTCGAAATACCAGCCTATGGGGAATAATAATAAAAAATGAAATATGGTTTACGACCGTCACTTAGGCATTGTGTCGAATACAGAATAACAATTCTATGATTTTGATAAGAGACAAATTATATAGAAACCCTATTTAAGTGCAATGGTAGCATCATTTATATGATAAAGTTTCTCTTCTTGCCAATTTTGTGATACAAGGTTGTTGCGTAAATCTATTTATAACTACAAGAACGACGAAATAGCTGAAAGAAACCTTACAATCTGAATCAAAAGATCTTAACATGAAATCGAATTATCACTTAGTTCTATTCTTAATTGCTGAAGATAAATTGTGAAAGCATTCACGCAGTGTCCCTGTGTGTCTGGTTCTTTACTGTTCATTGTTTCATTGTATATCAGCCCATACCATGAAAACCTTCATCCAAAGTATACTTTTCTGTGAAATCTACCACTTCTTAAAGCTTGCATAATGTAGCGTTTTTACAACATTTTCTTTCAGATCTTACATATTAGGTAAAGTCTTAATATGTACACGAACCTCAGTGCTGTTCGAATGGTTATCCCTGCAAGGGCACATAAAGCATACAGAAATGGTCATATGCACCACAGACTTCGCAATATGCCACATGTGGCCGAAAAATGTTCAGGGATATAGTACAACATAAAATCATTTGGTTACTATCACTTCTTGACCCATAGAGTCAACCACTCCCCCCCCCCCAATTTCACCGACCCCTGGTTTGTCAATAAAATACTTTGTTGAAGGGTATGCAGCCTTTAAAAGTCATTATGTGTGATAGTTGGGTGTGGCTAAATGTTATAAAGACCAGACGCATCCATGCCGAGTAACCACATTCTCAGGAACTGGGTATAGTTTAAGGAGCCTTTACTGATTTCCACTGATGCTTGTCTATCGTTGTTAACGAGAAGCAAACCAATCCGTTATTACAAGTACCCTGTATCTATATGAGTTTGCGTATCCAGTTTTCTCTCTTTCCTGAGTGCTACATCATAACCAATATTGTTACGATTTACGTCATGGTCTACTTTATGCACTATTCATACTTCTTTTAATGCTATATACTTTCCTATATAGCATAAACAAGACAAAACAATGCTATAAAGTAAACCTCACAACGATATGAAATAATTATACACCACTAAGTGCTGCATGCATTATCATAAAACTGTTTGGCATTTCAGGTAAATCGATCATATCTGGATGTCGAGATACTTAACGAATATAGGCCTATAGCGGATGTATTATACCTGCTCTCACTGCAACCACATCATATGTTAATGCACAAAGAATGGCCGTATTGAGGATAATAACCGTCAGAATGAAGCCATTAAAACCAACAGACTCAGTCAGATTATAGAGATGTATTCGAAGAGGTCCCGCCGATTCGAGAAGACGTTTACGACGATTCTCTTGTTCAATGCGTTCCTTTGCGTCCTTTTCATTGATGTTGCTGGCCTCATATGCATTAGAATTTATCATGGATGGTTTTCTGGAAGTAAAACGTGAATGTTACAACTTTTTTATGTTTGTACGAATTCAAACTACTTCTATACGTAGGTCATTTATATCTCTTAACCAACGTAAAATGCTGATGCATAAAAGAATGTGCAACACGAGTTTGAAGAAACTGAACATGCTATAGATGCTAACTAATTCTGTGATGTTTCTTTGTTTACATGAATGAAAAGGAAAATGTTCATTTCCGGGAATACTAAATACGATTTTTTTTTGGTTGCAAGTAAACTGCAAGATTACTGGACGATTCAAGTCTCATGCGGACAAACTATTTCAAGCTATATAGTCTATCAATGCGCCGTTAACTACCGTATATTTCTCGTAATTCTTTTAATACAACTTTACAAAGAATTGTAAATCCTGACCCCTTCCCCATTGACCTCAGCCAGAGGATGTAGTACCCTATAACTCATTGTAAAAACTGCTCAGCCTATCTTAGGACCACGTCTATCATAAACATTATTATAGAACCCCTTCGCTACCCTAAAAGTTTAAAACTTACCTACATAAGATGGAGGAGCCCATAATATGTCCATAGGCCTATTTTAACCAAAACGTATACCTTTGTAGACTATATCAAAACTAACCGTCATACCGACATAACCTTTAGTATTTAAGGTACGCCTATCCTACATCCTATAGCATAGCCTAACTATAATACCTTTGACAGTAGTCGTTTATCGACCCCACTGTAAGGTGCTGAGGACCAAACACTGTTTCCCTCCTGCCACGTTTGAACGAACTGCTCTTTTTATGATGAGTGTTTCTCCGTTTTAACTCTGTCTTGAAACTTTGTAGAATAGCATCACTTTCGCCACCATCAATGAATTCATTATTTGAGGGCCGATTATTTCTCTCCTGCCTTTTTTCGGTTGGTTCCATTTTACACGTTGTTGATAGTAATTTACGGTTACGAAATTCAGAATGTTTGTTCTTACTTCATGTGTTGTTTATAATATGCCTAGTTAACGTTATTGGGACGCTTTACACTATTTTTCAACAGTTCAACATATGTTTGTTCACTATTGCGTCAAAAAGAACGACGCAGATTATATACCTTGTTTTCAAAACGAGTGGCGCATTGCCTTTATATGCGTGCCGGTATTGCTTCATGGGGCAATATACGTACGTGTCATCGATAAGAGCGTTTAACTAGAACTGTTACAACTTTAAGCTTCCTTTCAGTGACGTAATAAAATTAACTTGGGCGTTTACACTGCGTAAATACACCAATTTTGTTGCTCTATTGAAGCTAAAGATATAGTTTTGCACTACAACAATCTCTCTTAAGCCTACACACATGCATGTTTGCACAGAATATTTTGTAAAGCGCCGAAAGCGCTGGATTGATGACTCCGATATACGTGTTACGCACAATATGCGTGAAGCCGACATACACGCGCGCGTCTGCAAACGTACTTTTGACAAACACGATTTCTTGCAGCGCGTTTGTATGAAGCCAAATTGCGCGTACACGCGCGGGTATTCAAGTGACACATGTGGCTGTTCGTTTCGTGAAACTGCTTTGTCGTATTTCTAAGATGGCGACCAAAACTATATATTTTTCCGCATAGTACAGAAAACGAACTGTAAGATTAGGATAAAACAAGATCCCAGTCACAATTTAGATCTTAATTTGGATTTAATGGCAGGGAACTAGTGTTTCTAACAAGATGTAGTGATGTATAGGAAAGAATGGTTGGAAAATCATTCCACAATATCCCAATTTATTTGCAGTTACGATGTACCTTATCAGTAGTGCATATAATAGTTCAGTTTCCCTTATTTATTTATTTATTTTTTGGTCTTTTTAATGGTTTTTTTAGTTTTGTATATTTTCATCTTTTTCTTAGATACATTTTGTAATTTGTAGGTGACAAAATTGAAAGATCGATATTTGAATAATACTGCTTGCCCACTGTTTTATTAGCCATAAATATTATAATAGGCAACATTTGCAAACAAGATAATATTTAAGTACAAAATCAACAAAGTAAATTTACAATTATAAAGAAAGAACCTTAACAAAATTCAGAACGAGTGGCGCGCATCGGTGACATTAAGACTTGCACGAATCTTCAGAATTGAGTGTGAAAAGGATGAATATTTAATCCAAACCCTCGCAGATTTTGCTGGTATATAGGCCTTTGAGAGATTGAGAGAAAGGTTGAGCGCAACTTGTTATATATGACATGAATTCTGATATAACGTTGCATATATATGAACGCACTTGGCAATATTTTGAGGCCGGGATTGATTGGTAAACTTCCTTACATTGAAAAGAAAAGGATGTCAGAAACAAACAAACAAAATCGACTGACAAAAAAAAAAAAAAATTACAAGCAAAAAATGAAGGACACCAAGTTAACAGTCGCGTTATGAAAACAAATTTTTCTCATGTTTTCTGATGAATGTATAATACATCATTCCAATGTATGTGCACAAATCAATTTTTCGTGAAGCTGTTTACAATAATTGTGAAACATGAATTTAATATCAAAATATGTAACAAGATGATACTCACATACCAAAGGAGCAAGTACTTTGAGCTATAGTTACAACTTCCATCCAGCTTCTCCGAATATTATAATACAAGCCCAAGATACTTAACATAGCCCTTCCGTCTGTATAATAAAAAATGTTCAACTTCAAAGACCATTAGGCCAGATCCCAATTCCAAAGGAACTGTTTTCTTTGGAGTGGGCTATAATTTAAATTTTAAATAACCAGGAGCGATCTATCGTAACCTGTGTGAAATAAATTCCACTTATGACACGAAAATAAATTGCATTAACAATTGAGAATAAAATAAGTTGCTTGAAATTTGGTGTAGAACCGACGAGATAAGAATTCAATGGATTTGTTGTGAGACTAGCTCTATACGGGACTTCTGACTCAAGGTTAAATTACCATAAACTCCGTTGAGGACACCCTGTATAGGTGAATTCTGCTCTCAAGTACCCGTAATCCTTTGCAGCTGATCACTGATGGATGTTAGCTATTAAACATTCTATATCGCATATGCTTGTAAACTAAAAGAAGGCGGATCATATCCTACATCGCACGAATCATGAAGTATGACGTCATTATCCAGTTACCAATCATAATATTTGATCCGTGTGACGCAGGCGTGAAATACCGACTCGAAGGGTCGCTCAGAAACCGTGCAAGGTAAGCAATAACTCTTCCAATACATTCAACGTTGACTAGTTGTTAATTTTTTCTTTCTTCTAATTAATGAGGGAATATTACGTATAAATAGTTTAAAGGCACTTACGTTCTGACGACATTATGCATGCATGCAGTTATATGAAGTTCAGCAAAACGTTTCACTGAACACTAGAATTTTAAGGATTTTTTGGGGGGCAGTCTTAAATTGTTATAGTCCAAGAAATTGAGAAGAAACACTTTGGTTGCTAGTAATGTTTTTTATAACTATTTCAGGTTTCACGATTTCACCTTTAACATTATGTTAAATCTCTGGAATGCTCCTTTAAGACTACATTGACCTCATTGCATGCCTATATGTTTATGTTATGATCCCCATGTGTTATAAAATCCAAATAACTCAGTCAAAAAATGTTTAACTGCATATGTAAACAACAGAACACACTTAGACACATTCAACGCCAAACGACAAATTTGTAATACACTTTACAACAATTATTTGAGGTCATTATCGTCATTTTTTATTTCCATATTAAGTTTTGGGTTGCATCCGAGAAACTGACGCCATAGTCTGTGTGTTAGACAGGTATTCCAGTCGCTTTAATTGATAAGCCTTATATGTTTAAATTGGCACATCTCATTTTAAAAATCAAAGATGACGTGGAAGTACACCTTGGACTTATAACATTTGTTTAAACGGTCTCCAATAAACCGTATACTTAATTTATGTGCCAACCGTTGTCCTATAAGAACAAACATACCACTTTATTTTTGTACAGAAACGCTACAATATACAGTTTATAAAAAATGTTTTAAAAAAATAAAAATCGTTACGGCATTACAGGAACGGCTATAACTACCGAGAAGATAAACACATGAGCTTTTCAAATTCAGTTTTGTGGTAGGCTTTGAAAGAATTATACTTGTATTTGTTTAAAATAATAAAAATGTGCAACACAATGTTCGTCAAAAGTCTGTTTATCAATCCAGGGCAATGCTTCCATGCAAGGGCGTAGGAACCGGTGGGGCTGGGGGCGCCAGCCCCCCCCCCCCAGTGAAAAATATGGTGGGGCGGAAGTATCATTCCGTCCCCCGCTTCGCAAGTCAGAAAACCCCTTTTTCATTTCCAAATGAGAAAAAAATCTCATTTGGAGCACCAAATTGCATCTAAGGCCAGGTGAAAATGCAAAATTATTTACAAAATGGAGTGGTTGTTGAAGTGTGCTATATTGCACCAAATTGCATCTGAGGCCACCTGGAAATGCAAAAAAAAATCCAAATCCTTAGACACCTCCCCCAGGCAGGCCATCAGTCTTCAGCCCCCCCCCCCCCACTCAAAAGTACCTTCCTACGCCACTGAATCCATGGGTGTCGTTCATGTCTGCATGTGATGATGTAAAGTTAATATTTCAACGTAAAGGCAACACACCTTGCAATAGTTATTTCTTTGTCCTTATCGGTATATAAACAGCAAGACTCAATTCTCTCAAAGGAGTCCTGAAACAATCGGAGGGTCGCATGGAGACCTCTCTTGCACACACCGCTCCCAACAAGTCCATCCTTTAAAGTTACATCATAATAACGGTGTAAAATAATATTTATAAAACAGGTCACAATGTCCTGAAATTATGATTTCATCGGTCAGTTTTGGTTGCTTTTATAGCTAATACATGTAAGTACATCCCTCGTACAACCTTTCCGTATGCATGACTAAATTCTGGGTACCGCCAACCATATATGATTGGATTAACCATTGAATTCGCAAATAAGACCATTTCGCTGAATACTCCGAGTGCAAAGAGGGAATTAAAGTTTCCGTAAACTTCCAAAAATAGCTTCAAACTTGTTGGTATCCAGCAAATACCACAGACCCCTACTACGATCGCCGTGGTGGCCGTACTCCTTAACGCTCTTAGACGAATCCTACTTTCTTGCGACCTTTCGACCCTCGTCGTTGGGTTACTAGTAGTTCTTTTTCGACCAAGATTCTGAGCGACGTAATATATTCGAATATAACAGAGGCTCATTAAACCAAAGTAGGTTACAACAGAAAAGCCCAAATACAGATAAAAGGAATCCTGTGTTTTGCTGTAATTATTGTTGGCACAAATGTTGTATGCTCTTTTATTATTCGTAAAGAAGACACTGAGTACAATTTGAGAGCAAAAGTTTCCAATGCAGAATATCCAGACGATAATAAGTAACGACCGGACTCGTTTCCTTGTGACAATTATGGGATATGATAGCGGTTTAACAATTGCCATGAACCTGAAGGAAGAAAAGAATTAGAAAAATATAGAGAATGTTAAATAATGATATCGAGCACAAAAACCATAACCATATTTCAATATAAACGACACCTGTTAAAACTAGAACTGTATTTGTATACAAACACTTGTCATTGTAGTGCGTGGTGAGGGTCAAACTTAGTTAGTTGTTCATATTCAACCCTTTTCAAGTTATTTCGGTCACGAAGAAGCAAGTTCGGCCTTTGGTTCTTTAACGTATAGACTAAAGCTAGGCTTTATTGTGTAATGTTCATATACAGTACTCTAGGCTCTAGCTAGCATGTGACTGCAATATAAACGTAGAAATGATGACTAAAATCATCAGAACTAAGCTGTCAATCACGAATCACTCCTGTTTCGGACGTGACAGAGAATACACAGAGTCCTGGATACTGATTGGTCAAATTGAACAACATGTTAACGTTACTGTATCCTCGACTAATTAGCGAAATTTAACGAACATACGGAACATCCGAACATCCGAAGGCCTAATGGACGATTAATCTAACGTAAACACGTTGGTCTATAGTCTATCATTGTAAATATTACACCCTCCGGTCTAAAAACTGCTTGGTCGATTTCCTGGCCCTGGTTTATCATCATCCAAAACACTTAATATATGCCATACACGACAATAGTTTATACGGCCATTCCACAATAATAACGTTTCAAGTACCTATGTTGCAAGAGCTGAAGTATTGCAGATAGCGCCGAGTCGCTGCAGACAAATACAATTAAGATTTGTTGCTTGCAGCTTTTTTGCAGGATGCAAGTTAACTCAAATGTGTTCAAATGTCACCTGTCTTGTTCAATTCGAGAATAACGAACCAAAGTAGATCATATATTGTTTTGAAGAAGTATGCTACGCAAGGAGATCTATTTTATTTACGTGTGCAGAATTAACTGTTCGCCGCCACAATTCTTTGCAAATCTGAGTCTGGATTTTTTTTTTTGCGTAGCCAACCTGTGAATTTGAGATTGCTATGAGGAGTGTATGTTCAGCTGGCATTCATCAGCCAGCCATGTAGATGATGGAGCGGGCTAGTAATCCCAATATTATAGCGCGCATGCGCACTACAATAATAATAAAAGGATAATTTAAAACTACAAAAATGCAAAAAAAGAGTGTACTTTTTGGCCACAGGGAACTTTGGCGTGTTTGCATTAAACTGGGGCCGGGGGGGGGGAGGGGCTGGAAGAGGAGCTTACTTTCTCATGCATGTCAGTTTGGTTTTAAAAGCAAACCAATAGACACAATAAACGTTATACGCTGAGATATCGCAGTGATGCACTTATCACTGTATATGGGAAACGATCCTTTTTGTCAGTACAGTATCTCAAGGAATTATCACTTGTCAATGATGATTTTGGCAAATATATGCCCATTTTTGTCAAGAATGTGAATAACATTCGATTTGCTTAGGTACCATATTGAATTCAGCAACGTGCTTTCGATGCATATCCTAACGTATATTGCGGCATACATGAGCGACAGTGGTAATTCGACTATTCGAGCAAGCAAAGGATGCTGAAATTGCACAAGCAGTGCAAATAGTTTCTTTGGTTGCTATAGGCAAACCGAATAATCCGGTTTATCGACCGGTATAAACAGTTATTTCGTTAATCCAGATTTATTGGTCGACAAAGCTGGATTATCACTCGAGAAACTGCGGTTTCATGTAGTGATAATCCTGGTTTATCACTCACGAATCCAGCTGGTTTTTCAGTGATTATCATTCGGTAAACTCTGCTAATCAGTGATACACCAGGATTATCAGTGATAAACTAGGATTAGCACTGAGACAAACCGGTTTCTCGAGTGATACTAAGGATTTGCAAACAAAATGAGTAATTGTTCTTTTAATATCATAACTATTTGCAACAGCTAGAAATATTCCTTGAATCTAATCAGTGAAGAACTCCAAGATTTGGTTGCAAAATGACAAAGTGAATATTTGTCAAAGGACATCAATTTCACAATATGCAGCAAAATTGCATCACTATAACTGTGTTCACCAATTCAACATTTTGCAACAAGATGATAAATTACCCTCAGAAAGATAGCATTTTCAATCACTTGTAGCAAAATGGTAAATTGATTACGTAAAAGTCTCGTCAATTCAACATTTTACAACAAAGTGAGTTATTATACGCTCACCTCAGTATCTCATCATTTCAAACTTTTGCAACAAAAAGATGAATTGCATCTAAATTGCACAAAAAGATCTCAATATTTTGCTAAGGATAAAGGATATCTCTTCATTTAACTATATATCATTTCGACAACATGTAACATTATACAAATGATGAATGGTTATGAGTGCAATAATGCAAATATTTCATGAGTTGAAAGATGGAATGTTCCATTCAACGAGGCGCAGCCGAGTTGAATGGAACAAATTACATCTTTCAACGAATGAAATATTTGCACTATTGCACGAATGGAAACCATTCATTATTTGTTTTATACAACACCTTCAAATTTGGATATAATTGGATGTAAAATGCACTCATGCAACAGATTGTTTTGAACAGACAGGTTTCTCTGCTCTCTTACCATTGAAAAAAGTGCTATCAAAAAAGTATAACCCATGGTTCTATTTCATAGAGTGGAATAGAGCGGATTTTGCATGCAATCGACAAGCAATTGACCAAATGGCTGGAATATAATTAGGTGTTGTATAAAATGTTTAAATACTCACTAATGATGTGTGTTATTCACTATACTTTGCAACTAAACGTTATATTGATCGAGACAAATATAGGACATAAATTAATCATTTCTCTACAGGATATCAAATCGCACAATTTCTCAATAAGCGGATATAATGACATGTATGACAAGTAAGTATTCGTCAGTCAATTGTTTAATGTTTAAATGTCTAATTTCGAAAGTTATGATGACAATGTTGCCGATATATAAGTGAGTTGAATTCAACACTTTTCAGAAAATACTTGCGTTAATATTTGAACAATTCGACGGCACCATAACGTGTATATTTGTAGTCATGAATGTGTGGGGACGGAGATCAACTGGTTCAACCTCAAAACGAGAATCATGTATGTATAGCTGCAATACGTCAAAGGAATAGTTTTTAATGTATACGTATAGCCATATATACTGAATGATAGCCAGTCAGTGCTACTGTGTTTGAAAGTCAAATAGTTTAACCACTCTTTGGTGATCAAATTTCAACTTTAATCCACACAGCCTCAACGGAAAAACGGCTTTAACAATAATTTATTGTGTATTCCGAGGCATTTTCATGAATTAAATTTCATCTAATTTAACTATTTATTGGAATTGTACGCCAAACAGTCAAATTTAATGCATGCGCGACGTTGGGAAAATGATTGCTTATTAATTTTAATTATTTTCTTCCAACATTTTGAGTCAAGAGTGTTACATTAAGGTTAATTGAGTTTATTCTGGCGGAACTGATTAAGCCTGCACTGACGTAATGAAATGGTTGAGGGACAAACTTAAACCACAGAGCAAAATTAGAGAGATCGTGAATTACCGTTGTCCATATATAAAAAAGAACATTTGTGACTTTAGCATCGCGAAGTTACCGCATGCCATCCTACAATCTATGGAAAGAGGTTTTACATTTACTACAAAAGCAGAGATTCTACTGTACTAGAGTAAGCGTTGTCTATAGCAAGCGTTGCAAAATAATGTTGCATGTGAATGGGAATTCGCCCTGAAAAAGTTCCTTGCGATGGCTGCAAGTACACAGGGTAGATGAATAGCAATGTTGCTGATAGATTTTTCGTTTCTGATAGATAAGAACATAGTAATATCTACTGAACTAAAGTCTTTCTTGTAAGGGTTGTCTATTGTAAGCGTTGCAAACTATTGTTACATGTGGATGGGAATTCGCCCTGTGAAAGTTCCTTGCGATGGCTGCAAGTACACAGGGTAGATGAATAGCAATGTTGCTGATCGATTTTTTGTTTCTGATAGATGAGAACATCGAAATATCTACTGAACTAAAGTCTATCTTGTAAGCGTTGTCTATAGCAAGCGTTGCACAGTATACTGTACATGTATGTGAATAGGAATTCGACCTGAAAACATCACTTGTGCTGACTCCAATTAGATACAGAGTAAATGAATAGCAGTGTTTCTGATAACTTTTTGGACTAGTGCTTGCCACGCTATACGCGAATCGTTCAGGTTGAAATAAATTCCTCTTATAATATTCATGTCTCCTTTCGCATTCCCTTTACCGTACCCAACCAGCTTGCCCTTTCATGCTACAGGCCCCTCCAACAATTGCAAGTGATGTGATGATATGAAGAATGAGATGAAGTGATGATATAGTGATGGGAATTCATTTAATACAGGGAAACAATTTATTTACCTACTTATCTCTCTCTCTCTCTCTACCGTCATAATTTGTTAACCCCGACTTGAATATATTATTGACTTACCTATCAAGGGCTATCATGAGAAGATGTAGCAATGAACAACCTCCAAAGACAATGACTGGTAGAAAGAAATACCTCCTGGTTGTACTGTAACAGGTAGCGTTACTCAAGATAAGGCGAACTGTTAAATTCAAGGGTAAGGCTACCAATCCAGTCAGGAGATCGGCGATTGCTAAACTCAGTAAGAAATAGTTTGCAGGACATCTTCCCAATCTGGGATCCTGAATGAATGCTAAAATGACCAACATATTTAAGGCCAATATCGCTAGCCATATGCAAATATACAATATCAAGTATAAACACGTTCCCCATATTTTCATAGCAAGCGCTAACTGGATGAACTCCGATTCGTTTGAAAACGCTGTAGCGCTCAATAAGACTGCAGTAGTTGAATTTAACATTATACCTTAACATCGACATGCCGAACCTGTCCAATGATAAAACTGTACGGGTGTTAGTTCCATATCCCCTCCTTTGGAGAAATTTGATCGAGCTATTAAAAAATATAGGTTTTGTGTTTATGAATACATAATATATACATATATATATGTATATAGATAGATAGATAGATAGATATAAATATTCGTATTCGTATATGAGTGTTATCCGTTACGTACGTTGGAGAGAAATTTAATAGAGCAGATACTATTTATATGCGACTATATCGAACTGAACAACAGTTGCTGCGGTAAAGAGGTGAATTATTGAGTTTCCATGACAACTTGTGAATTGTTTGAACGTCATTACTTTCTCAAGTCTCAGTCTTGTGTCATGATTGGCTTATAGGATAACAGAACAACCGATTGTTCTGTTTGTCTCTATTTTTATTTTTACTAAAATAACATATACTTGATGGATAAAATGTCCTAAAACGTTTTTACTGTTTTAATTTTTTCTTTTCTTTTTTTTGGGCGAAAGTCATACACGTTTCAGATAACAATCGGAAATTGTGTAGGCGTGACAACAAAGACAGTGATTTTTACTCTCATATAATAAATATATGCCTACTCCTGCACACAGTTTTTCGCTTAACGCCGACTTGTATAACAATACTCTAAGAAATGTTAAGATTTTGAAGTTAATAATGAAAAAAAAAACATAACTATAATTTTCACGACTAAAGGAGGTCGTTTTTATAATGGGCCACGTAGCCATGCACGTATACTTCTTGGGAAATCCCTCCCCCATTAACCCAGAATGAAATTAGCATTACCAGCCCCCACCCCAACCCCCACCACCAATGACAAACAGAAAATTACAGAAATTCCTAGTGAACTGCAGTACATAAATATATCCTCGAAGGGGGAGTGACATCACCCCCCCCCCCTTGACCCCTCTCCTGAACGACTTAAAATCTTAGCCCCCACCCCTATCAATACAAAACCGGTGTAGTTGTGCCGCTGCCCATAATGTTATTTTGGATATGTAAACATATTCGTGTAGCTTGAAGATATTAGGTACTGAATAAGATAAAAGCTATTTGCGGCAAATATATGTCGACCATAACAAAGCTACTATTAATTCCGACTCTAGTTACTTATCCACGGCCGAGCGCATTTCTGTTTGTCATGAGTCTAAAACCAAAGCATTTTGAAAGGTTTTCTCAGTTTATTCGCATACGAAGAAAAAATCTTGTCACTGCAAATTTCACCCGTTTCTCCGTCATTTTCCTCTGATATTTAACTAGTCAAGTGAATAAATTGTATTATTTTGAGTTTTTATTGTGAATATGAACATTTAACAACAGACCGGAGCATGACGAGGTCGACTATCTCACCCCCCCCCCCTTCCCCGCCACCCCCACCCCCACTTCCATCTAATTGGTGTAATATTTAGGCTGAGGAATAAGTATAACAGAGAGAGAGAGAGAGATGCCATAACTCGCTACAATTAAGTTAGGCACAGGTACTATTTAGGTTACCCATCTGTCCCGTGTGGTGTGTATATATGATCATTCCGGTCCGTTTATTGCACAAGGAATATACCCAAAGAAGGAAACACTCCTATCATAAAATGTTATTATAATGACATAAATGTCAGCACACCAGTAAGGAATTAAATACAAGTATTCCATAATAAAAAATTATCTGATGGTAACAAAAAGAATTGGATGGGTCTTTCGTCACGTGCTATAGAACACATTTAATATTTATTTTGTTATTTTCATCTTATTCTGCTCATATAAATCAAAGGGTCTGATATAGTACATATAGCTGCGCTAGGCTGAGATTACATCTTTGTGATAAGCTCTGAAGCTCCCAAGGGTTTTGAAATGAGCGGGATAATGCCTCGCAGCCTGTATAGTAGCAAATAATTCAAACTTACCTCTTTCAAGGCTTTTGACTTCTAGTGACGTAAATGTTATGAGGGAAAGCGGAAGAAGAGATTTCTAAGAAAATACACAATTAGAGGAGTTGTTTATGAGAAAAGAGACCAACCCTGCATGAGTGAGGGGGAAAAAACCCATTTGCAACACAATGACAAGCTGCGACGTTATAGAATTGTCTATATTCTTCTATATAAGAACTGATAAGGGAGCTCGAAGACAACTTCTAATTGTGATCCAAACGATGATATATATTTATACTTTATTTATCATCTCACCGATAGGTATCGTGCATGTATTAATTAGTATATTGCACATAAAAGATCCTGGCCGGAGGAGTCTAAATTAGCAGCTTTCATTCAACCGAATAACAACGCGAATGTATGACATGGAATTCTATTGGTTTAATTAATGGAATCCACTTTAACTTGACCAATGTGTAGTATAAATAGCAATCTACAAATATGGGATAAACATCCTTCTTCATGAAACTCAAAATTTGTAGTTATTAGTTTCTTCCAACTGTTTTTTCTGGTTAGATTTTATTTTGTATTACATACATGAAAAGAATGTCCTGACATTTTTGAACGCCTTGTCAATGCATTTCACAAGTTATCAAGACTAGTTGAATAAAAACATTCCTATAAAATAAATAATAAAATGAAAAGGAAAATCTCAAT
>KN882506.1:120237-132193 GCA_000934455.1 Apostichopus parvimensis | reverse complement strand
GTAGAAAGAGGAAAAGGTTGACATGTGTGATTACGTTCTCTTCACATGCAGAACTGTGGGACTTTCACACAATGTTTTAATAGGTTACCTTTTTGCGGAATTAGTTTTGTTACTCAATTTCATCTCAATTCTCAATTTCATCTTCTATTATTTCTCTATCAGAGTAAAATCTTTAGAATTACTCTGACTCGGAAATTTTTTCTTGCTACCGTTGTCATTTAACCACACGTTGCATCGCAAACTGTTGTTTTTGCCATTAATTAGCAAGACGTGGGCATTTTCATGTGTCAACCTCGAGATAGTTGACAACTGTTTCGAACGTTAAACGTCTGATGTTTGACAAAAGGAAAACAACTTAAAAAAGGCTGTAATCCAATCGAGCGAAATGTATATCAATTTGATACAGTGAATATACAATGTTGTTGTTGTTTTTTTCTTTCTTGTGAAACCGAGTCACAAGTATATCCATCTCACTAGGGTTCACTAGTAGGGGGTTAAATTTATGTAAAACATTCGATAAGAAATTGTTCTTTTCCAAACCACATTACAAAGTGAAGTGCAAACTCAATGATTGGCTGTCATCCTGTCATGTTTTACCCCCTCGGCAAAATGGTGAAGTCGTTGAAATGTACATGAAGCCTAAGCCAAAGGATAAACTTAAAAAGTCATGTTTTTATGTGTTAATAGCTTGAAACAACAACATTTTGAAGATTTGTGTATTTTGGGGCATGCATATTATAATTTAATGCCTAACAAAAACAGAATGTTAATCAGTTTCCTGGGAATTTGGATGTAAATAAAACAATGGAAAAATTGACTGGGAAATGTCAACAAAATTAAACCAAAAAAAATTGAAAATTGCACAGAAGTTATGAGCTGGAAGAGGATTGACCCTCAGCATTGTAACTTTGACAGGATTACAACTTTGACTTTAATTTTTCAAAGTGTCTCATCTCAAGTTTAATTAGTAATTTAATTATTTATCTTTCTCTGTGAGATTTTGTAGACTGCTTATAAACTTTATATGCAGTTCAGAAAAGACACAGACATTGGGAAAAATAAATACAAACACAAACAAGGGGAAAAGGGTCCAAAATGTAGAAGAAATATCCAAAGTTAAATAACTTTATATTTTCAGGTCGAGATGGAAGACTTTGATCCAGAGGCAGAAGAGGCTGCGAGGAAAGCCAAGGAGGAGGAAGAGAGGACCCGGAAAGAAGAAGAAGAACTAATGGTAAGATCCGGAATTGTTTTATTGGAGTGAGATCATCTTTGATAGCATGTCGAGTGACTAAATCAGACATGGCGATAAAACCGATAGTCTCGCTCGCTCACCTAATCATCTTGGGGTGTGACCGGCTAAAGATCTCTGCAGGGGTCATGTCACTCACTGCCTGCACATACATATTGATGAAATCATGTTGTAAAAATGTATAATTTTTCTGT
The DNA here is from genome assembly GCA_000934455.1 of Apostichopus parvimensis. Taxonomy (NCBI): domain Eukaryota; kingdom Metazoa; phylum Echinodermata; class Holothuroidea; order Aspidochirotida; family Stichopodidae; genus Apostichopus; species Apostichopus parvimensis. The sequence continues at coordinate 130,747 of KN882506.1, read as the reverse complement.
AAATACTGCGGATTATTTGATTCCTTGCGAGAGGAGGTCACTGGTACAGTTTTGAATGAGTTAGAATTTGTTTGTAACTATGCAATTTATCTGGAAAACACAAATGCTTTGGTGATCCCAACTGCAAGACTTTGAACAGCAAGAAGATCTGATTGTAAGTATGTAATCATGTATAAACACAAGATGTTAATAATAATCCCATCCGGGGATCAGATCAAGAAGATCTGATTGTAAGTATGTTATCATCTATAAACACAAGATGTTAATAATAATCCCTTCTGGGGATCAGATCAAGAAGATCTGATTGTAAGTATGTAATCATCTATAAACACAAGATGTTAACAATAATCTTCTGGGGATCAGATCAAGAAGATCTGATTGTAAGTATGTTATCATCTATAAACCCAAGACGTTAATAATAATCCCTTCTGGGGATCAGATCAAGAAGATCTGATTGTAAGTATGTAATCATCTATAATCACAAGATGTTAATAATGATCCCTTCCGGAGATCAGATCAAGAAGATCTGATTGTAAGTATGTAATCACCTATAAATACAAGATGTTAATAATAATCCCTTCCGGGGATCAGATCCCTGGGGGCTGCAACGAGATCGAGAGTATCTGTCGTAAGTGTGAAATCACGTGTATTAACACAACAAATTAATAATGATCCCTGTTGGGATCAGATCACTAGGTGCGCTTACATCAGGGTTATTTGATTTAAGTGTGTAATCATATGTAAACACAATTATTTGATGTAAGTGTGTAATCATATGTAAAAATGATATCAGGATTATTTTATGTAAGTGTGTAATCATATGTAGACATACTGTAAGAGGTAAATGAATATCACTTCGGCGAGTTCACTGGCTACAGTCAATTCGAGAGTATTGGATTGTAAGTATGAAATCATCTGTAAAATGGAGAGGTTAATAATTGCTTCTACAGATCAGGTCAATGTCTGAACTTTTATCAAGAGTATCTGGAAAAGCAAAATGGCAACACTCACATTAAGAGTAGCTATTGTAAGTGTGAAATCATCTGTAAACACAACAGATTAATGATCCCTTCTGGGATCAGATCACTGGCTGCACTTACATCAGGATTATAAAATGTAAGTGTGTGATCATCTGTAAACACAGTATCAGGATTATCTGTTGTAAGTTTGTAATCTAATGTAAACCCAACAGATTAATAGTGATCCCTTCTAGGATCAAATCACTGGCTGCACTTACATCAGGATTATATGATGTAGATGTGTGATCATCTGTAAACACAGTATCAGGATTATCTGTTGTAAGTGTGTAACCTAATGTAAACCCAACAGATTAATAGTGATCCCTTCTAGGATCAGATCAATTACTGCACTTACATCAGGATTATATGATGTAAGTGTGTAATCATCTGCAAACACAGTATCAGGATTATCTGTTGTAAGTGTGTAATCTTATGTAAACCCAACAGATTAATGTGATCCCCTCTGGGATCAGATCACTGGCTGCCCTTACATCAGGATTATATGATGTAAGTGCATGATCATCTGTAAACACAGTATCAGGATTATCTGTTGTAAGTGTGTAATCTTATGTAAACCCGACATATTAATAGTGATCCCTACTGGGATCAGATCACTGACTGCACTTACATCAGGATTATGTGATGTAAGTGTGTGATCATCTCTAAGCAAGAAATATTGATCCTTTCTGAGGTCAGGTTACTTGCTGCACGTAATAATACCATATGTAACTGTTGTATGAAAATCACTTAGAAAGTCATCTGATTTGGATGTTATGCAAATCACAGCCTGCAGCTAACGTATGTTTCTGGTTTGTAAGAATGATGCTACCTGGAACACACTGCACTTTAGTGATCCAACATTGGATGAGATCACTGCCTGCATTTTGTTTCAAGAGTAATTGTAAGCACAGAATATTATTTATATCCCCTCTGGGATCCGATCACTAGAGATAGTGAGATCGAGAGTGTCTGATGTAAGAACGAAACCCTCCGCAAACAGAAACAGATTAACCGATCCCTTCTGGGATCAGATCACTAGCAGCAATGAAATCAAGAGTGTCTGATGTAAGAATGAAACCCTCCATAAATACAAAGAGATTAACCGATCCCTTCTGGGATCAGATCACTAGCAGCAATGAGATCAAGAGTGTCTGATGTAAGAATGAAACCCTCCATAAATACAAAGAGATTAACCGATCTCTTTTGGGATCAGATCACTGGCCGAACATGACCGGAGAATCTGCCGTTTGAAATCGTCTGGAAATTCATTAGATTCCCTTATCCAGGTCAAATGAAAGATCCTTTGCTGCCCTAAGACTAAGATTTTGGGGGTTTTGTCAGTATTTATAGTGTAGTAATATATTTATTATTTGGGGAAGGGGCAACACTTTTTATGGATCCCACCTGGGGTAAGCTCACCGATTGCACTATATGGTTATCTGGCAATGCAACAGATGTGTGATCCCACCTGGGATCCACTCCCACCAATGCACTTACACTATTCGAATGTACTCGTTTGTAGTTTGCAAAATATCTGGAAGACCCAACAGAAGCTTGATCTTACCAGGATTTTCACCAGCGGTATCTATCCTATGACATTTTAGGAATCTTTCTCAGAGAGACTATATTGTCACATGTTTTGTTCCCCATTACTGTGAAAAGCTTAAGTCCCAGTTTTATTACTTACAACACACTTTCAGTACTTCTTTAAGCAGTTGAGAAATTATCTGTTTGCAGTTAATTCATAATTTTAGGATAGTCTTTAAATTACAAGTTGTCATGGTGACATATTTAAATATGAATAAAGTAGCCTCTTTAGAGTTCACTCAATGTGACTCCATCAATATTTGTTATCACTCTTTGCTTCACTGTCAAATCCCTTTAAGATGGGGGAAAAAAGAGTAGTTTTCCCAAAAATATATCAGTATTTTACTATTTTATTTATTTCTGAATGTAAGATTAATTGAGAAGCCTGTGTGCATTAGTTGGAGTCGTGGGTATTTTGTTGTGGGCGGGGGATGGTATTGTGCAATAATTTGATTTTTAAATTTCCGAAGGTGTGTATTAAAGCTAGGTGTGCATAGTACATATACCCAATTGAAATGGAAAGCAAACGTACTCAGTTAAAGTAGAAGAATGCTCCGTCAAATTAGACAAAAAACATAAATTTAACAAGTATCAGACTTTATGAAGCTTTGTTTGATTTGGGTTATTTTGGGGGTAAATTAGAGGTAAGTAAATTCACCCGTTATCCTGAATAGCTTTGGGTGTCTTTTCACTGGTCTGATGTAGTATGGTTCCCCATACATATCCATTGACTCATATCAATAATTCCTCATGCTCATGGCAAGAATAAATAAAAATGTTTTCTGATGGAAGTGTGAAGAGTTTGAAGGAATATGTAAAGCTGTAATAAGAATTACAATATTCAAGGTAATCGTTGTCATACACTGTAATATTCACCCATTCATGGATGTCCCATAATATACCTTAGAGCGTGGTGGCCAATTGGCTAAGGCGCCAGACTCATGATCCAAGGATTGCTGGTTCGATTCCTGCCTAGTTCATTACGTTGTGTCCTTGGGCAAGATGCTTTATCTCAATTGCCTCTCTCCACCCAGGTGTTAAATGGGTACCTGTGAGGTAACTCGTCATTGGGCGCAGTATATAACTGCTGCCGACTGGAGGGATTGTCTCTGGGACAGGTTATCATTGACCAGGGGTAATATAACGTCTGTAAAGCGCTTTGAGACCTATTGCTGGTATAAAGCGCTATATAATAAAAAAGCAAAATTAAAGCTGTCCATTCGAATACTACCATTGGATGACGACACCTCATTATGATTTTGTAGTTAATGGTTTTGACCTAGTACAGAAAATCTTGTCCAACAAAGTGTCCAACAAAGTTAATTTAATCGATAAACTCTACTCCCTGTACTTAAAATCCTTCTTTCTCTCTCCTTGATTATGCTGTGGGTTTTGGTATGTATTTTTGTGAATTAGTGTAAGAGGTTGGGTCTATACTATACCAGAGGAGTTTAACCCCTGATCGACCTCGCGAGAGGGGGGGGGGAGGATAATAGCTTTGTTATTAAAGAATAGACAATACATTTTTTTTGTTTTTTTGAGGATCATTGTCTATGTTTAGCCAGGGAATGGCTGATAAGTGAAGTATTGTTACAATTGCAATAGAGGTTGGGGTGTCATTTCCCCAGAGCATAATTTATCCACTATCGCATCACAAATAGCTATGCAGTGTGGGCCATTTGCTACATGAATCCAAAGAGGTGTATCACTTTGTGTACAAGGAAGTCACACTATTTGCATTATCTTTATATGGGAAAATAGAAATTCATAATCCTGAAAAATACCACACTCAATGTTACCATGAACTAAGTTGCAAATAAGATGTTCACTTTATAGCAATAACAGGCAAATTTTTAATGGTAGTCCAATCATCAGAGACGACCAAATTTATGTTTGGATTACCGACATCAGCTGTGGAGGTTGTGTGGCATTTTTCAGTCATTTACATGAAATTCGAACTGTGATTACATCGTCTCAAATAGGTTAAGCGATAAATTGGTATCACCCCCACCCCCCCCCCACTCCCATCCCCAAAGCTGGTATTATATTCACCAACCTAAACATCTCTCCTACAAGTTTATATGTTGGTCATTGTTATTTTGCTCCATTTTATCGGACAACCAAATTTTGCTTTCCTCTCCGACAACCAAGATGTAAGGCCTGCTCTGTCCTAGTGAAAACCAGAAGAGATCCTTACAGAATTTGGTCTGATTAAGCCATTCCATTTATATTCTCAGGCCGAGACTTCACCATCAGTAATTATCCCAGGATTTTTATATGTGCTTTTAACCTTTTTTTTCTTTGTTTTTCTCTGTTACGCTTTCTCTTTTTATCTATTCTAACCAAGTTTTATTCCCGTTTTTGCTTTCTTACACCTGCCGGTCATAAATCTAAAAGTGGGATTTTTATGAGTAGACATTACCTTTGTCTCATTGTCTTCAATGAAGTTAGTGGTATAACCCTTTGGAAGGCTGGTTTTGACCCCCCCCCCCTTCCTGGAAAGCTCCAGGGTTTCAGAAGAGAAATGGTTGCTGGTACCTCTATATCCCTCTACTTAGGTTTATTAATTTAACTAACTTCTACTCGTTTGCAACTATCATAAGTCGAACTTCAGAGAATAAGGTCGTTGCTTTGTTAATCTCTTATCCAAAAAATAAATTCGGACGAAACTTGGTTGGTTTTCAAGCCATGGTCTGGGAAAGTGGTTTTCAAGTGCTCACGCAGGATTATATGATCCATGATGAGTTGTATTTGCAGAAATTGGTCATTTCTGTACTTAATGGCATAGTTTCAATATCTTTTAATTTAAAGAGAAGGTTGATAACCTAAGGGAAGTTGAATGATATTTCAACTTTTAACTGGGGTCATTAGAAAAAAATGGATTTATGAGACTGTGTTATTCGATTTAGTTCATGATGTTGTCACTAGCCAACTTAAGGCCTGCTTGTGCTTCTTATTATTGGTTAAAGTATAATGCAGGCTCTCATAGCATTAAATGTCTACCAATCAGTACCTTGTATCTTTTTAAACCTGACCTGACATGGTCATAAATAATTATATATAGAAATTTATTTTCCTGACATCTGCTATTAAAGCATTTAAAGTTTCTTTTTGATGTTGTAAAATGAGTCAGAATGAGTCGGGGGGGGGGGGAGGGGTTTCTCTCAAGATTACAGTGATAACCCAGTGGTGAGTTCAAGTGTATAAATAAATGTAAGGTTGTAAATCAATGCCATGGTTTGTAACATTTCAGTTATAATCTGTGATAGATACTTACTAAGCAGACCCCAAAAGGTGTAAAGTCAGTCCTAATATTTATTTTAAGGTTGATAAAAAAATGTAAAAAAAAAAATACAAGGCAGTTTTATAGGAGGAAAGGACTGCATTATTTGTCACGTATCTGTTTACCGTAGAGTGATCTCAACCAATTTGCCTGCCAAATAAATGTAAAAACAAGATGCCATGAAAAGTGTGAAAGAGATTTATAGCAGTCTTCTTTCCTCACCCCCCCCCAAGCCCTCCATTGGAGAGGGGGGGAGGACATGTTTGACAGTGGTAATTGTCATTACTGCAAGTTGTTAGTGGTGCATGTAATGGTTGTTGTCAGTATTAATATTGTCTAGGCTTGTAAAACTGCTAATGTATGATTGTGAAATTTATGCAAATCAAGTAAAATGCTGATCTAGAATAAGGAGTAACTTCATATTAAATTGAAGAGGTTGTCTTCCAAGCTCTGAATATGTTTTCCTGTTTGTTTGCTCAAACAGCAAAGTAAGTCAGTTGTTTAGCAAGTTTAGGAAGGGTACTTTGTAAGTGAAGGTACATACTGTGTAAAACGTAGTGGTATGTGGACTTTCCAATTGGTTGTCCAAATCGTAAAGTAGGCTGCCCAACCATGTTTAATAAAAAAATCTTGTAAACAGAGTTTATTTCCTGTGCCGAAGATGGTTGTACCTGGACTTCCATACGGTTGGCCAAACCTCAAGGAAGGATATCCAACCATGGTTCATAAAAGCCACTCGTAAACAGAGTTTATTTCCTGTGGGCAAGTTGGTAGTACCTGGACTTCCATATGGTTGTATGAACCGCAAAATTGGCTGTCCAATATTGCATCATAAAAGCCACATGTGTGTAAACACAGTGTATTTTACTATGCATAAACTTGTACATGTCTGAGAAACGCACACTGGACTGTTGAGTATGGTAAAAGGTAAAAGTTACTCGACTTTCACCGATGTATAGGAATAGGTACGACTGGTCGTTTCACAGTTAGCTTGGTTTTTACTTCTGATATCATACGTCCCTCAAGGGCAGTTCTTGTCGTCTGCTGCCAAAAATGTCTATGTCATCTCAGATCTCAGGAACATTCTTACAAATCGACCCCAGAGAAACTAGGATGAAGGTGAATCATGCTAGTGTCATCTGTTTAGGTAATAAATTGAGTTTTTGTAGTCTCTCTCACCCTCACCATAGACTGCAGTGAGTATCAAAGAAGGTCCAATGTTTTTTAACCAGTCATTTGTATGGTGTAAAAAATTCTACAAGTTCTCTAATTTTTTGAGAAAATTTTTTTTTACATAAAAGATGACTTATTTTCATTATTAATAGCTTCACATCTCAACCCACTTCTGTCAAGTTTTATTTATTACCCAACGTAGTATCCTTGTACGATATATATATATGTAATCAAACTCAATAGATACATTAGTGTATCCCCAGATAGTTATTTGCTGCTGCGCATACTGTTTTAAGCTGCTTTTTCTTACTTCTTCTTCTTTTTTAGTGCCAACTGCAAAGTTTTTCCAACTCTTGTACCGAAGATTAATCAAAATAGGATTAAAATTGATCTTGTTAAAAGCAATAGCCTGGATTTTTTTTCTTTTCAACTTAATTATAGGTTAGTTAGTAAGTACTGTAATTAAAGAACCTTGATTCAGTCGTAATTGTTTCATTTTATTTTTTTTTATATTTGTTCGTCCAGACACTTTTCATTAATGGCACAGCGAACACAGTTTAAAAAAATTCATAGAAATTTTCAAAATTTGCTCTTTCATTCCCCCTTTTTTTTTTTCCCTTTTTTTTTGTTCAAATCAAACTTGACTAGTAAAGCTAAAAGTGGGCTCTATTGATTCTGAGATTTTAGTACAAGACAGCATAAAAAAAAGTTATCAAGATCAACATTAAGAGCTGCCTACATGTACTTTAGTACAGCAGTTTACTTTTGATGATTTGAATAGGCAAATAATACATAATTTATCTTCAACCATTCATTTAAATGGGATAGTACAGGGAATGTTTGAACCTGGATCAGTGTACATAGCAAATAGCAAAAGACTACATGTTTTAGGAGACCAACTTGATAACACAAATTCATAGTGAGGATGTTTTTCTTTCACCATTTTCATGGTAAGGAGACTTCACGTTATCTCTCGATTACTTTTGCGATATTTACAAAAAACTATAAATTATTCTCTACGATGCTGACGGCCGAAAGATATTGCCCTCATCAGACGTTATCAAATTGTCTCCTGCGGATTGTGTTATGTAGAGCTTGGAGCTGATTGGTTGATCTGTGTATAATCATTTTGTCATGGAAACTTGGAAACAGATACAAGTGGTTATTGGAACGCAGAGGCTTATTCGATTTGTTTTACCCATTTAATACGATATAATGACTGTTTTTTCTGAAATTAAAGAAATACTTAAAACATGACGAGCGCTTGTTTGTCTATGATACTGATTCATTACTGTATCAGTTTACCAACTCTACAGTATCCATGTGGCACTTACATGGAAAGTAATATTTTACACAAAAAACAAGAAACATTCGTCTTGAAAATGTTTCGCCAAGAGATGAGTAGGGATGTGCACGTATCGTATAGCTCGTAAGAATCAACCTTTGTCCTAAATAAATCGATCTATATGTATATCATCATTCTATGAGATTTAATTCAACCGTCAGTCTGTCAGAGAAACGAAGACAGATTGATAGATTGGTGAACTGGTATGATCTTTACTAGTTGATTCTTTGATATTGGACACCATAAAATAGGAGATTAGAAAGAAAAAATATAAGTTTTAGGTATGGAAGGGAAGGGCCTCGCGGCCTATAAATCTGAGATGAGGGACAAAGTTGAAATAATTTTCACGACTTTCCATTATATAAGTTATATATGTAAGACTCAATTTTTTTTTTTTTACAAGAACCATTGTATGATACATCTCAGCATTTGTTCTTAGTTAAAGAAATAATTCCAAATTTATCAAAGGGTGTGGGGATCTTTTAATTTTTTGGGAAAAAATGTTTAAAAGTAAAAGGGAACGGCTTGCAACTAAAATACAATATTGAATTGTTGGTTTGCACAGTTTTTTTAAAAGTATAATAGATTGCTACTGTACATACATGTGTATCTATTTGTGCATTCAGTCCTTCACTTTGGGGTTTGCTAGAATTGAAAAACAGATTCCTCTTTCAAACTAAAGATCGACAATATTTCCTTTCTTCATTTTAAACGTATAATTTCACATTTTAATATGTATATACATGATTACCTTCACTTATTGATTTAGATTCTAAAAATGCTCCTAAAGTTTCCAACTTTATATCAAAAATATTTTTTGAGCTGTAGAATAATCCTCCAAAATGTTAGTCCTGTTTATTTTTCAAATTATCCAAATACCAATGCCCATCTCCTGCATGCAGTGTATAACCATAGTAAACGGCACCCTGGTGTAGGGGGTTTTCCTACCCACCCCCCCTAATTTGCATTTAAAGTTCGGGCTGACAAAGTTGATTTTTTTTTTGGGTCATCAAGTGACGAGGTGCATTCTTAGCTGGTTTTGCTTTATGTAGTCAGAATGAGCTCTACATCATTGTCTTGTAAAGAGCTCTGAAGAATGATGCAGCAATTTGATCTAGAGTTAAAAACTAACCGTATTGGTATGGACAATGGTCATATAAATTGTAATGAAATGCAACCAAGCTGTTTAGACGTACATTATCTAAAACTTAGGTCAAAACACAGAGCCATAATTACCTTTGTATCATTTTAAACTGACCTCTGCAGAACAATGCAGCAAATAAAGATTAGTTGGTTAAGTTTAAAACACAAGTGTATCGATTTGGGGCGATGCACTAAGGTTCATTAGTAATGAAATGAGGTACATTATCTGAAACTCGGGTCAAAACACAGAGCCATAATTACCTTTGTATCATTTTATTCTGACCTCTGCAAACAATGCAGCAATAGGGATAAGTTGCTTGAGTTAAAAAAAAACTAGCGTATTTGTTGGAGCGATGCTTAAAGGTTAAATAATTGGGACTGAAATGCAACCAGACTGTTTAGGCTCACATTAACTCAAGACCCTCGCCAAAACACAGAGTGGTATTTTACTGTACGTAGAATAACATAGAGCTACATTTTTCCCATTTTCTTTTGTTTTGTTTTGTTTTCTATTCTTTTCTTTGCTTTTCTTTTCTTTTCTTAAGTGTGTGCAACCCAGAGGTGAAAGTACAGGAAGTTTGTGGAAGGCTCAGCTTACACACATTTTTTTTTTTTTAATTTCCTCTTTTCGTCACATTTAGGACAAGTCAGATAGAATATCGTAGCCTATCCTGTTGTAGTAGCAGAATATAGTTAACCAGCTATTTAACTTAATCAAAAGCGAGAGAAATGATAACATTTCTATCTCGAGTTATATTCCTCCCCCTGTCAGTCCATTGTATCGTATTTTAAGTCACCTTTGCCTTACATACAGATGTCTGTAATGAAATCCTTTATTAAGTTCCTTTCTTTTCTTTTTTTTATTCCAATCTTAGGGCTATTTTTGTCATTTCTTGCAATTCCGTTCTACTCTGCTATCAATCCTTCTCAATTCTCTTCTCTCCATTTTTTTTTTTTTTT
>KN882506.1:22686-33304 GCA_000934455.1 Apostichopus parvimensis | reverse complement strand
ATTGCCTGCGCTGCGGATCATCAGCGGCGATCGACCCCCACACAAACAAACGCAATCGCTATTCTCCCGCGCCATTCATTTCGGCAGCCGGGTCAATAAGCCACACTGTTCGCTATTCACCCGGCGGCCGGGCCGATAAGCTCCGCTCGCTATTCACCCGGCGGCCGGGTCAATAGGCCCCACCAAAGAAGTTCTTTGTCAGTCAAGCTTAACTATTCGAAGTGCTAGCTTAAGACAACAACGTCTATTGCTTAGGAACTAGGTACATATATTTGAAGGGTAAAGGGAAATCAAATGTGCAGTAATTGGTGGGACCGTAATTATCATTCAGCAGGAGGGCTGTAGCCTAGATTAAACAAAACAAAAAACCTTATTCCTATTAGAGAAAATTTAGACATAGGCCTAGCCTTTGCCTGTAATTGTGTATAAAAAAGGAGAGCATAACTTAGTGTTACAATTATTTGTAGCAATTCTGAAAGCTCTAAATATTGTTTATATTATAAAATGCTTTGGTTCCTGTCGACAAAAACTAGCTAGCCTTATATATTTTTTTGCTATGCGATAGGGAATAAACTGTTCCCTGAAAAAACTTAAGGCTAGACCTAATATGAAATTATGTAAAGCCCAGTACTAGGAGTGGTGAATTGGGGGTACCGGAAGAACGGCTGAAGGCCAAACTCCAGTCAGGACAACTTTGCTAAAACATACACACAAATGATAAGAGACAACGTGAGTTTTGGAGGCAGTACTTTTCAACCTCAAATTAAATGTTTATGCTATAGGGAACAAAAGATACATTTTACCTTGTAAAAAAACAAATAGGAGGCCACCAAAACCCCACCCTGAAGTCCCGAAACCTATATCCCCCTACACAACCAACAGAAGAAACTGGCACACAACTGCCCGAGATACTGTGCCTCAACTATACCAACGGTACAGAGATGGCCCAGAACCCTCACAATAAACATTTAACTTAGTACTTAAAGAAATCCCCTACAGAACTACTCACCCTGTCTGCAGCCTTGAAGGGCTGCTGTTGGACTTGCGTGAACTTAAACAAGTAACAGTACAGTAGAAATAATATAAAGTTTACCTTAAAGTTGACCAAACCAAAACACACAAAAAAATATAAATAAAACGTAGAGTTGTTTCAACAAAACCAAAAATGCAAGCGCCTCATAACTCAACAGAGAGCCTACACCAAACCCCAGAAACTTTCCCGGCATAAACCCTAACAAAATTAGTTGCAAAGTAAACAAAAGAAATTACAGGAGCTCTACATTTGTAAACACAACAGAATATGAGGGCGCTTCATAGCATTGAAAAAAATATTCAATTAACATTTTGGCCAATTTAGAATGTCCATAAAGCTTCATAGCATTGAAAAAAATATTCAATTAACATTTTGGCCAATTTAGAATGTCCATAAATTTTGCAATCAAGCCTTTTTCCTGAGTTAATTTTTAAAGTTTTAACACATAACAGGTGAACGGATGAAAAGTACAGAATTTGGATTCAAAGAGACTGATGTTGGAATGATCAATCAAGTGGGTGCTGCATTAAATTTGCTGGTAAGTTATATCTTTATTTTTTATTGTGGAATGAGTGTTTAGCAATCTCAGCTATATAACTAGGTAAATACTAAATTAAACAGATTTGTGTGCCTACAGAGTCACTAAGCTAATTGGTGTCAGACTTTCCTTTAAGTCTGTGTTCTTAGACAAAGGTAACATCCTTGTAATTTGTCACATAAATTGACATGAAAAATCACTGCATTTTGGAGAACTGAATACTTAAAATTCTTACTGTAAATTGTGACAGAATAAATTTCAGCAAGTTGTGGTATTGTAACGCCCCTGTACCCGGCCGAGCGGTAGCGTGGGTAATCAGGCAGCTGGAGGCCACCTGATGTCAGGGCAGGGGAAAGGGGGAGGCGAAGACTAATGCTAGCAGGGCTTGAACCAATACACCAAAAAATAGAGAAGAATATAGTTTAGAGAACTAGGTCTCAAACAACAATTTAATTAAATAACTTTAAACATACACTTAACAAAAATATGGCAGTGTCTTTCTGCCATACACAAAAATAAAAACAAACAAACGGGCAGAGATTCAATTTAACTAAATAACAAATAAACTACGTACCAGGGCGTGGGCAGCACGGCTCTTAATTGAATCACGAGAGTGAATACCCTACACGGGGCGCCAACGGCAGACTGAACTAGTACTGCCTAATGTGGTCCTGCCCCGATTAACTTCTGCAATACCTCCGGGGAGAGCCCTAATTTGACCCTACCTCCGGTGTCTAAAAAATGCAACGAAGCCAACCAGGACGGGAAGTTACTAGTTACAAAATACAATAGGAAATGGCGCCCGTAGTCAGCCCTCACTCCCGAACCCGCTCTCTAAAATAAGTAAACCTTGCCTTTAAAATAATACTATACTGTAATAGCCGTGCTGCTCACCGCTGGTTTCCAGTTCTCTGCCCGAACCTCAACGAAATAAATTAAGTCTTCCAAAACACAAAATACATAAGAAACAACAACGTCTTAATGAAACAAGGTATAGAGAGCAAGTGAAAGTAAAATAGATCAACGCTAAACAGAACAACTCGTGTAATAAAAGAGCGAATGCCTGGAATGCTGGTGATGGCAGACGACGGGGAGAGCAAAAGAGACCTGCATAATAAAGCAAAATTAAATAGAATGGTGAGTGAATGGGCAACATATCGCATGGTAAATTATTCAAACAAAACTCGGGGAAACATTTTCTTAGTAGCCCTGGGCGTGTTCGAAATACGGGGTACACGCATTCCGAACAACCCAGGGCGTAACAGTATTAATTGCTTTGTAACACGTTGATATAGCTGTCGTTTAGTTGACTATATAATATAATATTGTTGGTTGCAGTTAATAAGTTTATTTTTAAATTTTACTTGATTCACTCAAGTTTCTGAAAAATGAATTTTTTTTAATTACAGTAACAGTAATATCACCAGCCCATTATTTATCCCATTTTAATTGTTTTTGTTTGCATTTTTCTTACATTTCATGTGCAATTAAGTGGTTTTAAGTAATGGTAAAGCAAATTGTAGGGAAAATTAAAACTCTTTTTATCCCTAAATGTTTGCTTAAAATTATATAATTACTCTCTTTTATTAAATTGATTTGACAGGATGAGGAGAGAGTGAAATTTCACACCTTTTTGGAAACTGAGACGATTCATGCAAGTTTGTTGCGGCACAAACTGCAGTTTTTTCCAGGAGAGATAGAGAAGGAGATAGTTGAAGCTCTGGAATCTGCTAGACATTCTAATGCAGAAGAACTTAAAAATTTACAGGCTAGTGCTTCAATTTTAACTTCTTTGTCATGTTTGAAACTTCCTTTTCCAAGTTGTTTCTATGTCGAGTTTGAAACAACTTTATGGAACAAAAAGATAGCAGCAAAGTATGAGTCTGGAAGACCTATGCCATAGTACCAGAGTAATGCAAAAAAAGAGGGCGGGGGGGGGGGGGGGGGGGGGGGGGGGGGGGGGGGGGGGGTAGATGGTCTTGCACCAACAGATAATATGCAAACACATATCTTTACTGAGTAAAAAACTAAGAACAATTTTACTAAATTGCTTAGAAGTGATGATATAAAAAAATTCCCAAGCAATATAAACATGGATGGAAATAGCTTTTTAATGTTTTTTTACAGTGTACATGTGGAAGTATTCTCAGATATCTTCAGATGTATTCATCCCAGTCAGGCTATTATAGATAAGGAATGTTTTACTTTGGTTTCTTTGTTTTGCTTCTCTGAAAGTAGAAAAACAATTGGGAAACTGAAAGTTTAAAGTAAGAATTTGTACATTAGAGGTGTTTAAGCAACACTGAAGTAGGTAGTTTGTGTGTAATCCAAAAGTGGTTATATTTTGAAAAAACTAAATGTGTTCAACTTTTGATCGTTAACACAGAAGTAGTAGTATAGGCCTATATGTAATCCCAATGTGCTACCATTTTGCAAATAAATGTGTCAAACTTATGTATATACTGTTATACCAATAATGCAATTGACAGATATATTCATAAGTTTTAAATAATAGTTATGATGATGAACTGCAAAAGATTTGTTTAAGTAATTGGTGGCTATTTGTTAACTTGTCATTACTAAGCTAACAAGTCATTCTTAGCCAAAGTGCAGTTGTATGAAAAAATATGCTTGAAAAAATTCAAAGAGGTTAAATTTGAAAAATTGCATTGCCGTAAAATATCAAATCCCCTTCATCTGTTGCACAATCTTGCTTCTTGTAAATAAATCTTAAACTTGTTGATTTTTTTTTTACTTATGTTTCCAGGAAAAACTTAAAGATCTGAACATTGAAATTGAATCGCAAGAAGAAAAACAGAGACAGTTGAACAAAGAGAATGCAGTCTTACAGTAAGTTTGGAATGTTTTAGCAAAAAAGTTGATTTAAGATCTTTAAAGGTTGACAGTGGAATCATATAGTCCTTCAGTAAAGTCTTCAACACCCACAATACACATTATGCTAAACCAGTGCTATGGGTCAAATGGATATATGTCCAGTGGATATAGGCTGTGGCATTATAAGCAATGAGACTTAGTATCTGGAAGGTCAAGGGTTTGACCTCTGGCTAGCCAAAATAAAATGGGTTTTTCCTCCAGGAGAAATAAACCTTTTTCCCCATCTGAAGTGGTCTTCAAAATAGTAAAACATCCAATAATGAGGTAAAACTGTAAACTACATATCCACCCGACATGAAGAAGCCATTCTGAAAAATAAGCCAGTTTTCTCCCACATATATGCACATGATATGGCTGCTTCGCATCATCAAATAAACTGCCCTTCAAGGCTGATATTGTTATCAGAGCTAACAGACAGTCTAGTCAGACAGGTTTTCAGTTATAGTCTCTTAAATTGTTAGAAGATTTCTCAGTACTTTCCTTGATGTTTTGACCCTACAAATTATTCCTTGGAAATGGAGGAGGGTTCAACTTAACAATTGAATTCTTCAATGAGCTAAAATATCTTTGGGGAAATATGTATGATTGTCAAAGATTAAGCATGCACAACTATTACTTTACTTTCTGTCATGTTTGGAAACAATACCAATGAACTTTACACACTTATGTTATAGGTATTGTTTCTGATTTTATGTAATGTTAAACTGTCGAAGCTGAGATAGTTACATTGCATGTTGCTGAAGAAAAAAGGTATAAAATTACAACTTAGTTTATGTTTTCACCTTTCAGTCCAGAGAGAGATTTAGTTCGTAGACAGCACGAAGAAGTAATAGCTCAGTTAAACCAACGGATGGCTGACAAAGCAGGGTATGTAATCCTCACATGTACTCAACAGGGTATGTAATCCCCACGTGTACTCAGCAGGGTACGTAATCCTCATATGTACTCAACAGGGTATGTAATCCTTACATGTACTCAGCAGGGTATGTAATCCTTACATGTACTCAACAGGGTATGTAATCCTTACATGTACTCAACAGGGTACTTCATCCTTACATGCACTCAACAGGGTATGTTATCCTTACATTTACTCAGCATGGTATCGAATCCTTACATGTAGTCAACAGTATGCAATCCTTACATGTAGCCATTAGTGTGTGCAATCTCCATATGTAATCACTAAGTATGTAAATATCATTTACATGCATCATGAACTGCAACGCTAAGCACTTGACTCAAACCAAAGTTTTTTTGAAAGAGAGCTAAGAAATTTTATATGGGATTTACTATGCACCTAAATTTTCTTAAACTAATTACTATCACAATAATAATGATTTGCATTTTAAACTACATTTAGCAAAAGCCATCATCCTTATCAATACTGGATTTGAGGTCAAGCTTTACAGGTTTTTCCACAAACACTTCATTTTACTTTGCAATCTGTGAAAGGTTTCTTTTCTCTCATCAGGAAGCAAATTACCTTGAATGAGACAAGAGATAAACTAAGAGAAACCAACCAAAAGGTCAGATCATTTTTACCAGTTGTGTTTGTCTTTCTTTACTACTTTCTGTCTTCCTTCTTTCTTTCTTCTTTCTTACTTCTTTCTTTGAAATCCAAGAAGGGGTTGGCAAAGAGTGGCATAATCTCATACCCTCTCATACGTACCCACCTCCTTTACTTTTGAGGGGAGGGGGGAGGCTTTATTTGAAAGTTAAAGCTTGAGCCTAGTTAAAAACTATTTTTCACCTCTGTTTGACAAGATTTACAACTCATACTTTGTCATTCATATTTTCTCTGTAAAGCTGTTAGTGGTATTTCTGTTTTATTCAAAGATGCAGTGTTTCCATTTTAGTAAGAACACAAATTCCATTATATATTATGTATATTAAATTAATGAATAATAAATCCTATAACCTGCAATTTTAAATACCTTTTGATAGCATGGATTACGCTCTAGCTTGTACGGGTAACTGGTACAGTTATTAAACGAATATGATCAGAAAATGCTCAAAAGAGGTAAAAAATATGATAATTGTCCTGCGCTTGTTCATTCTAGATAGAAATAGCTGAAATTGTTGATCGATTTATTTGATTCTCTCTGGGTTTCGATGTTTTTATAGATTATAGATCTCGAGACGGGAATTGTGATCCTGAAGGAAGACATGATTCAGGAACGAGCTGATGCCAGGCAAGAGAAAAAAAGGCTGAAACAAGCTGTGGTGAGTTTTTATTTTTACTTCTATTTTATTTTATTTTGTTAAATTCCAAATCTCAGATGATGTGCCTTGCAACTGTACCCTTCAAAAGCAGCTTGTGTAACATTTAATTGTTTCAAAAAAATAAGGTCATACTTCAAAATGAAGTCAAATTTGGTGTGGCTTCTAAAGAATGGCATTAAAGTGTGTATCTATCCAAGAATCCAAAGGGAACATAAGTGTTATTAGTTTCTATGACTGTTGTGCCCATTACTTTTATTCAAGATCTTTACTTTGGATGTAATCACCATGTGATGTTATTTAGTGGTAGTGATAGCGTTCCTGCAGAATGTGTAAAATTTGAGGAAGCACTTGGTCATGAAAAACAAATCTGTCTTGGTTTTTGTTACTTGTTATTGGTAGTGTTCTACAAAATCATAGAGAGGATTTACTAATACTGTCCCTTTAAGAACATTTTATCAATCAATCAATCAATTTAGTTGCTTGGGGCAGTAGATGGTGTCGTGTTATTGTTTGTCATTTTACTGGGAGCACCACAGTATATAAAAGGCTGTATGGAACTATAATGTATAGCTATAGTGCAGTAGCACACATCAGCATCCTTTCCGTGTTGCAGTCCAACTAGCGCACTCGAAAGAACGATGTAAACATGATGTTACAAAGGACAACACATTGTACAATAATTAGTTATCGTTAGTTAATTTTGCAAACCTTCACTTTGCAGCACGAGACGACTAAAAAGATCAAAAGACAAAAGGAAGGAAATCTTGCCAAGAAGAAAGAAGTCGACACTCTGCAAGAGGAGGTCGTTGAGAGCGAAGATGTACTTTTAGAGATAAAACGAGTGAGTACTACATTTGTAGTTATATATATATATGTCATGCTTTTAAGTTTACGTGCATAAATGCAAATATCAGCTTCTCCTTGCCAACAAGGCATTCAGCAAGACCAGTTTAAGTAAGTAAGTAAGTATAACTTTATCATATCCCAGAGGAAAATTGCATGCTCGCATAATAGTACATATTTAAAAGAGTAAGAATACAACATGTAAAAGGATAAATTTACAAGTAGAATAAAGGAAAATTCAGAAATAAAAGTTAACAAGTAAGATAGTTAAAATTGTCAAACATGAAAATGCACAGTAATTGAGCTAACTATGAAAATTTCCAAGTATGAGCTAACTAATTGAAGTAGTCAGTATTCGTATGTACGGACATTTAATTACTTTATTTTATTTTAGTGAATCCTAAGGGTTATAATGCCCTACAGGAGCTCCCTTTGAAACACTCTTCTTGTCATGATTATAGATGACAACTGGTTTATGTCATACCTTATCGTTTTCATTGAGCGTTCAGAAAATTAAAAGGCAGGCTTGTTCCGGTGACAGACCAGAGTGTTCGACAGCTTTTGACCTCCTCTCTGACCTCAACTACTGAGGGAGGTGAAGCAATGGACCCCATTCCTCATCTATGCAGTACACTTTCTTGAAACCAGTAATTTTGAGAGAAAAGGAGGAAAGAGGAAACAGTAAAAGTTTAATAAAATGGACTCTACAAAGATACTGATGAATTTCCCAATATTATGTAGTCAGTTCCAAGAAGAAGAATTTCTGAAGCTGTGAGTGTTGGTGTGAAGTGTGTTTATCTGATAGGTTTTATTGAAATAGTCATGAAATGTTTACATTTGCTGTATTTTCACAGAGTATTAAACGATACGATTCGTCCAAGGCACGCATGGAGGCGCAAAAGAAGTCATTGTTGGATCAACTAAACAAGGAAAACGATGAAAACGAAATTCTGAGAGAAAAGGGGTATGAAATTATCCGAGCAAGTTATTGTTCCAATGCTATTTTTTGGGGGTTTTTTGACAATGATGCAAGAGGCAAGCTTTTAACACTACAGATAATTTTTATGGCAACCTTTCCAAGCTGATTATTGTACAACTTTCGGGAAATAATTTTAAGTGTGCAAATTCTGTGTAGAAATTTTTGGTTTACAGTATTCCTTTTAAGAAAATTATGAAATTTGCTAAGATTCTGTGCACAAAATGTACTATGCATCTTTGCACATGGGTAGCAATTTCCATTCTGCTTTTGCAAGTTTGCTATCTGCAATACATGATAAACTTTGCCCCAAGCTCACTGTTTGTATTTTTATGATTTATCTGTCATCTTTTAATCCTTTTTTGCAGGAAGGATCTTGAAGGAATCTATGTGAAGCTTGAGAGACAGTACGAAGAAGTTAAAGGTGAAATGGAATCTAACCTCAAACAGGTAACTGATATCAAATGAGACTTCTTTTTTTACAAGTTGAAATTAATTGAACTTTTGGAAAATGATCCTCTTGCAGCTTATAGTAGGTAATAGCTTGAGTTTGTTTGGCAATACTTAAAAGATAGTCACCATACCTGTGATAGTGTGACTTATAGAGTAATTTATCATTCAATCTCCTCCCTCCCTCCCCACTCCCCACCCTCTCTAACCCCCCCCCCTCCCAAATGTGACTGAATGTGACCATGATGATTAATAAATTTAAAATTCAGTGGATTGAGGGTTGAAAGATAATTGTCTTCACGTAATGAAATTGAAAACGTCATGAAAACAAGTATATTTGTATTTTGCTTAGCACAAGTACCAGGTAATTGATGCGCTGATTTCTCAAATGATCTTATCATTTTCACTCCAAAAGCTGGATGGAGAAATAGTCAATACAAAAAAAAGTTACGAGAAGTTGGAGAAGGATTGGACCAAGATGAAACTTGGTGGGTATTTTTTCGAGCATCCAATATTTGATTGATTGATTGATTGAAATAATCTAAAGATATGTAGTATAACGCTACTCTCTACAGATTGGTTTTTAAGGAGCATATTAAGGAGCTATTGTTTTCTGTCTGTCTTGTTTTGTTTTGTTTATTCTTCAATTGATATTACAGAGCATATATAAGGTAAACATCTATAGCAATGACAGTTAATATTCAACAAAACTAACTTAGCAACAAAACTAACTTAGCAACAAAACTAACTTAGCAACAAAACTAACTTAGCAACAAAAACTAACTTAGCAACAAAACTAACTTGCGAGATACACCAGTAAAACGTCGGCATGGATTTGACCTGGGGTCACACTACTTCCACTTTTGTCAGTGATGCCAATCCATTTGTCTCCAATGTCGTTTGGAGTTGGAGTATTCATTCACAATTATTCTTCGATTGAGATTCTTAATTAAATGACATGAGCAATTTCAAACTTTCGTGCACATTCGCATTCTTGCGTTATTTTTGCAAACAAAACTTAAGAGTGAATCTGTTTGAATATATAAATCGTCACGTCAGCACCATGCAACAACCTATAGGGCCTGTTGTGAAATACTTACTGAGAAGTGAAACTTCTAGCCTCAGGAAGTACTTGAAAGTAGTGACAGTTTGTAGCAAACAAGATTGAACCTTGAAAAGGACAACAACAAAATAGTATAGGCTACCTCTGATGCTTTTGCCAAATAGTTGGTTTGTATGTATTTTTCTTTTTCATAGCAAGCAGTAAGTAGAGATTGAATAAAATAAAGCGTTTATGTTTTGCAAGTTCTCTTCTTTTTCCTTTCCTCGTCGAAACAGCGATCCACGAAGCGGATGGGGTCAGGGCTCACGATGAAGTCAAAGTGAAGGAACTTGATGACGTGTAGGTCAACTATTACTGTAATTCTTGTTGTAATCTTCTATCAAATAGACATAACAGGGTTATTCTAGTGTAAGTAATAAAAGTAATATTTTGGTGAAATTCTGACTGCAGTGAATGTCACACCAAGGATAATTTCAAGGATAATTAGAAAGAAGGTTATAGTAGGAAAGTGAAGCTTGTTGAGCCCATATGCTATGATGACATCACAGACCAGCCAATCTGATCCACTACCCTGGAAGAATCCAGGGTTTAACCAGTCGA
>KN882506.1:0-14091 GCA_000934455.1 Apostichopus parvimensis | reverse complement strand
CTGTTGTTGTATTAGGGCTTTGTTAGAAATTTCCCTATGAATGGAACTAATGAACAGCAGCAAGGAACCATGAAATGTTTTCATTCTGGTTCTATTTATGCAGCTATTAATATGATCCATGTGACCTTATGTTTGAACGTTTAATATTAGGAGTGAAAATAGCAGTTTTAATATTTTTATTAGAACAGAGCACTAATCATAGCTACTGTGGCTAAACCTGCATGTAACTCATTTGTGTGATATTTCTGCTCTGTCACAAATCAATCTCTGTCTCTCTGAACTTGTCTTTTTGTCACATTTTCCTTTATCTAAATACCTTTTCCTAAAGTAAAAGCATTTTACTTATTTCCCTGAACATAATGTCTTGACTGCTTTTAGCACCCTTCTCCCCCCCCCCCCCTCCTCTTCTTCTTTTTCCTTTATCTTTTCATAAATTATAATTCAGACATCGACTAACATTTTTGGGGTTTCAACTTATATATTTCTTAATTATAACATTACCGCAAGTTAACTTGCACTTGCCTATATCACTTGCCCATGACCGTGAAGATTTAGTTACCATGGAAACAAAGTAACCAAATGTATCTTTAACTATAGCAGATATAAAACATGTTAACCAAATCTTTACTAATTAAGTTTTTTTCCAATCTTCTCCTTCCTATTTTCTGAAGGATGGGGGTGGGGTGGGGGTGGGGGCATTGGAGGTAGTTCATACTCCACATTCAATTTAAAAAAAAACTTTTTGTATATCCAATGATATTTAGTTTGGAAATTTTATTCAATGGTATTAATGTGTTATTACCCAGTGCCCAGACTTTTGAGCAAAATTAGTAGCTATGTTACTCTGAAGTAAACCAACAAGCATGAGTAAGATCTGTCCTTCAAATTTGGGCAATTTACAGGCTAAATGCCAGTAGAGTTTGCTAGTAGATTTAACAGAATTTAAATACATGGTAAGTCTTTTAACAACCATCAGTCAAAGAATCAGCGAGATTTCCATACCGAAGCCCATTATAACTGCTTACTATCAGCAGATGTTACTGGGCAGCTCTTAAAAACCTGTACAGTAACAGATGTGTGTTGTTAATTCACAAAGCGCAAGTGAGAACTTAAATTTAGCCAGTAGATATATTAAGTATTGGCAGTTTTGTGGTTAAAATTTGAAGCTTGAAGGATGAAATATCATATTTACATTCACTAATTTTGATTATAATATGCACATAACATTATCTCTGTTGCACAATTTAATAATAATTATGGATGTAAATGTCATTCCTTTTTACATTCTGTTTATGTCAGTTAGTTGTAAACTATTTACCAAAAGGAAGGAGATTTTCACATGTCAGTTAAATGATATTGAGTTATCAATATGTTAACCATTCATAACTGAATTTACTCATCTTCAAAGATGAAATTAAACAAGTTATGAAATATATTTTGAAGTAGGCACTATTAATGAGTTGACTAGGCTGATAAGAGGTGCTAACTGGTAATAACTGGGACTTAACCGTAACATAGAGTGAACCTGACTTGATACAATTGACATACACTGTAGAAAATGTCATTCGGCATATTAACCACTAGTAATTACTAGCAGCTGTTGTACTGTAGAAAATCGTTTGATGTATCATTAGTAGTTATTACTGGTAGCAACAATACTGTAATGATGTCATTAAACATGCACTTAGTAGTTACTAGTAGCTACGATACTGTAATAATGTCATTAAAACAAATCCACTTAGTTTTTCCTAGTAGCCACATTTATGTACTTATATTAACTTGAGGTATGAATGAGTAACTACTAGTATTTGTATTCAAAGTAGCTGAACTACTTACATTGCTATCAATTCTACAATGTGCAAGCCAGAGTAATTCCTTTTATTCTTCTGTTCTGTCTGTTGCTATGTAAAGGTTGCTATGAGGCAGGAGTTACGCCAGCAGAGGACGAGAGCGATCAGTAAGATGAAGGAGCAACAGAAGGAGATTGCATCGTTGGAGGAGAGAATCTACCACGCAGGGAGGAAACTCAAAGCTGTGATGGACGAAAATAGTCGATTTAATGAAGTAAGTTTGAAGAGATCTCATCGTGCTGTTTGATCAGTTCTACATACAAGTTGACTGATGATTGTGCTTTCTTTCAGTGCATGTAATGTATAATATACCAGCTTGAATCATGTGTTGTATTCCATGTATGCTATCATCAAGTTTGGAAGCATCAAAACATGGTCTTTTTTTGTCCACCATGTCAGGTTAGCAGACTACTATTTTCAGAGGATTGTTTAACTGCTGAATACCACAGGTGTTAAGAATTGTTTCTTCTAAACAATTTAGCGATATTCCTCGTGACCGGATCACAGACCTGTCAACCTGTTTGACCCCAACATAGGGAGAATAACATTTTTCAGGGCCAAAAAATAGGGAGAACAAGGGGGAAATAGGGAGGTTGGTAATTTTCAACTGAACTGATATAAATAAGTATAGTCTACTTATGCAATACAGTGAGAGAATCATCCAATCAGTGTTTCTTGTTGTAGTTTACAGCGATTGGCTTCGCTTTCTACAGGGTTTCTTTAGTAGGCTTCCATTTGAAACAGGGAACAGTGGACTCTGGGTACTGTAACTTCATGGCTAGTATGCTAGATAGAGTCCCATCAAGCTTGAGACTTGACCAACTGTCTGTCTTGTTCTTGCGAACTACACTGAATAGCCTTTCCTGTTCAGCGTTACTGTGGGGAATTACGACTAATTGTTGGCTATTTTCAGAAATGTCGCAAGTGATGAAACATTAAAAAACCGGGAGAATAGAATATGAAACCGGGAGGCCGGGAGATTCGGGTAAAAACCGGGAGTCTCCCGGTAAAACCGGGAGAGTTGACGGGTCTGGGATCATTTAAAATTAGTCGTTACATGAAACAATGTGCAGTTAGCACTAAAGTTATGAAAGAGAGAACATTTGCATGTATGTAGCAAGGGCGTAGGAACCGGGGGTGCTGGGGGGTGCCAGCCACCCCAGTGAAAAATATGGGGGGGCGGAAGTATCATTCCGCCCCCCCCCGCTCCGCAAGTCAGAAAACCCCTTTTTCATTTCCAAATGAGAAAAAAATCTCATTTGGAGCACCAAATTGCATCTAAGGCCAGGTGAAAATGCAAAATTATTTACAAAATGGAGTGGGTGTTGAAGTGTGATATATATTGCACCAAATTGCATCTGAGGCCACCTGGAAATGCAAAAAAATTCCCTCCCCTTAGACCCCTCCCCCCAGGCCGGCCATCAGTCTTCAGCCCCCCCACTCAAAAGTACCTTCCTACGCCACTGGTATGTAGTAACATATACTAGTTACCAATATGTTTTTTGTCTTTATCCAGTGAAAACTGTCCTTCTCTTTTGTACTACTATACAGTCTGTTTCAATGATCCCAACTTTTATATTTTAACAGGCCCTTAAGAAACTGAATGAAGAGTCAGATGCAACACAGAAGAGTTTAGTATTGAATAAAATACTTCAAGAGAACCTGAGAAACCAGCTAAACGATCAGCGAGGTGAGACTGTCCTCGGCTTTTATCTTCTAATTTCAATATTGATATATCGAGTTGGATTTGCTTGCGCTTCGGTTTCAAAGGATAACTTTTGTTGATAAAAACTTGTTTCCAATTCAGGACAGAAATTAAGCGATGGATATATTGAATGATGAAATTAATTAATGAATGACTGCGATGTGCAGTTTACATTCATAGCATCATTTTATTAATAATATCTCATCAGTTTTACCTCCACAGAAGTTCTTAAGGCAGCTTTAAATCTCGTTATGGCTGCCAAAGTTTTGCATACATGTAGAAAACAGTAAAACCTCATACTGTTGTGCTGCTGCATTAGGCTTGATACAGATTTTAAAGTTCTTCTATACACGTGAATTGCGTGTATTCATAGCCAAGGTTTATGTCAACGGTTACCCTTTTTATGGGTTAAATACACCACAAGTACTTTAATACTCAAACGTCTGGTATCAAAATGCTTTTATTGTGGTATTATAATGCTTATTGAATACCATAGTAACCATTACGTCATCTTCTACTTTGATTTGGAATCAAGATACAATGATGATATTTGGGCTGTTTTGTCCAGTTCTCACGGACGGCTTGTAATTGGTGCCATGCGAGAAATCGGTCACTGTACTTATCTGAATATTGATGGTGGGTAACCAACAGAGAGATGTATTTCCTATGCAGGACAATTAAAGGCCGGATGGGGAAAGGACCGCCAGCTGCAAGACGAATTCGCCAAGAGGGACCAAATTTTTCTGGATGACATCACCGACCTGTGTGAGAGGACGGACAAACGGGAACAGAAGATCTCTGGGATAACCGAGAGTCTTCATCGAGAGCTGGTCGTCCTGGCCGGGTTTCTAGAGAACGTAGCTTCCAGACGGCCTAAAGGTAGGACAGCCATACCATACTTCCCGATTCACCAGACATGTCCTCTATTTTCCTATCTTAACTCTTGTGGCTGGGTGGATAAAAAGTTCCAAATACGTGTCTAGAATTTTAGGTGGTTCAGACAAAGTTGTGAGAAAAAAAAATTGATAATTTGATCAATTCTTGATTCTAATTTCAGCACAGAAAAGCAAATTGTCAGTTGTAATAGACCATTTATGATATTTTCATTGAGATTGAGCTTTTTAACACTTCAAATCTGGTACCATTTTCATGTAGGTACACTTCAAAATCAATGCTTTCCCACAAATGGAGAGGTTGAACCTGTGAACCCCTACCCCCTCCCTCCCTCCCTCCCCCCAAGCCATGACTATTTGCCTTCTTTTAGTCTGATAAAATATAGTAACCCTACATACAGGTACATTTCCTTTTAAAAAAACATAACTGACTGCATAATGGTACTAAACATAGTGCAGTTTGCTTAGAATCCACTACTCTTTCTTACACATAAACTGGACTGTGCATTGTTCGGTTGAAACTATTTCTCTCAACCCAAAATGTTGCAGATAACCAGTAATTCGTCTAATTTTTTCCTGACAATAAGACCTTTAGCTTTGGGTCTTTTCTGCGAATCAGGTTCATCTGCAGTGAAAGGGTAGCTAGGACGTGCAAAGATTCCTTGTCTTTTTCAAATAGTAATTCCATTTGTCTTCAAGATATGACACGTACATTTGTTGATACACTAATGCAAGAAAGTTGATGATATATTTGGAGCTTATAACTTTACTATGACAGAAGAATTTTAACACATCCTTAACCACAGTCCGGTTCATGTAAGAAAAAAGATCTTAAAATGAGATATCTGTTCTACTTGGACAGTTGTTTGGCATATAGACACAGTCAGCTGCTGTAGGAGAAAAAGATCTTAAAATGAGATATCTGTATTCTGTTCTGCTTCGACAATTAATTAGCAAACCTGAAACACTTCAACAATGCTTTTATTGAAGATCATTAGTTGCTGTTTCAAAATTTGATCGTGCTCAAACATTTGAAGTGTAACTTCTTGGAGTTTCTGATACTCCAAACGTATTCTGAGATTTTGAGAAGGGAAAACTTTGACAATTTTGATGTGTCAGTTTGGAGCATGCTTTTAAGTTGGCAGTAAAATGCTTAAAAGTTTGAACATAAGCGACCATTTCTTGACTTCCTAGCATATTTTTGGGGACGATATGGATGTCCATTAATACCAGTACTAGCAGCAGAACAAGAAAACGACTGTGTTTTTGACTTGTGGGAGCGTTGTGGTCAAGTGGTTAAGGCAGTGGACTTGTGATATAAGGATTACAGGTTCGAGTCCTGGCCAGATCATTGCGTTGTGTCCTTGGGCAAGGCACTTTATCTCCATTGCCTCTCTTCACCCAGGTGTATAAACGGGGACCTGTGAGATAAAACTGTCAGCTGGGCGCTGTTTAGCTGCTGCCATGTGGAGGGATTGTCTCAATGTTTGACAAGTTATCGTTGACCATGGTAATATTGTAAAGCGCTTCGAGCCTTTGGGAAAGGAGCTATATAAAATTATGAAATTATTGACTTTCATAAACTCCGTAGATACCAGACAAGGAAACCGGAGCCGACCGGCCACAGAGCACCGTCCACCTACAGTTCTTCGAAATTATTTAGATTCACGGACCGCTATCCAGACCAGGTCAACGACTAAGCCGCCACCGCCGACAGGAGGAACCAAAATAAACAGATAAAGTAGTCTTCTTGAGATCAACTTACATCGATAAACAGTGATATAGTCAATCGAAAGACAGACTGAAACACAGTCAATTAATAACTATAGTACTATAGTAATATAGTAGTATTTAGTAGTATATAGTAATATAGTACTATAGTAATATTGTACTATGTAGTAATATAGTACTATGTAGTAATATAGTAATATATTACTATAGTAATGTCAGAATTTCGCTGATATTTATCAATTATTTGATGGTTTACAATTTCCATTACTATAGTACTACTCTACTATACTACTACATTACTATAGTACTATAGTAATATAGTACTATAGTAGAGTAGTACTATAGTAATGGAAATTGTAAACCATCAAATAATTGATAAATATCAGCGAAATTCTGACTCTTGATGATCCAAGAAGTAAAGTAGCTATTTTGAAGAAAAAGTGATGAGAAATCTGCCGTCCAGTTGGAAGTGAAATTGTCGACAGGATTTGCCGTTAGCCTAGGTTCAGATGGAAACCTTTAGGACGATTTATAGAAAGGTTTCATTAAAGCATCGGATATTTAATAATGAGAGTAATATTTCATCTATAAGTTAGAATTTAAAGTAGGGAAATCAAACAAAATAGTATTAATAACAGTAAATTTGATAAGTTATGTTTGAATATTGGTAGGGAAAAAAATAAGGCTCACATAGAAAGTGATGTATCTCAGGAGTGGAATTTATGATATGAATGAAAATTAGGTATCTGACAATGTCTAGTTTGAAGCTTCCAGTATCACTTATTCTATATATATTCAAGCTCTGCAGTCCTGGACAATTTATCTACTAGAACTTTATTTATCCAAACTTGTATTCAAGTTGTACATTTTTGTTAATTAAAGTTGAACAATATCCACAGTAGTTACGTTAGAGTATTTGTTTTCTTTCGGCTATAACTTTCATTTTTTTGTTAATCCTATTGGCTATATTAATAACAAAACGTTTGCATTTGCACCAGGAATGTATGTCAAATATGTTGGTGCTTGTTGTGTAAACAGAAAGAGGTAATTGTCACTGGACGCACAAGAAAGCTTTATATTTGGTTGGCAACTTACCTTTAAACTTTAATCGTAAATTATGTTCCAAAATCAGAAACACCAAAATTGCAAAATCGACAACAGATTCATTTCCATACATTTTAATAGACGAAATGATTTTGGGGAAGATTACAAGAACAAAAAATACAATCTTTCATGTTTCAAATGTCAAAAATATTAAAAAGTTATGGTTACAGAGAGAATTTGGCAAAAATATTTCAGAATCAAAATAGTGATGGATCCTGATGTCAATGGTTTGCCCAGCGTCATCACTAAGATCCCTTGTCAAGGTCTGAAGTGTTTGTCTTGTATGAAGTTTAAGAATTTGATGTGATTTTTGTGTGTAGTACTCACCTATGAATTATCCAGTCAAACTTTTCCTTCATGGTTACACCTACTAAATATTTTAAATATTAAACTTACAAAACAAAAAGATAAAACCAAAGACAAAGTGATTTACAGATCAGAATAATATATTTCAGAGTGCAAAAGAATTTATAGTGCTGTTTATGGATCATTAAAATGACAGACTTTGTAAAGACTTGATACATTTAAAAATTCATTCCTCCACTCCAGTATTAGTCCTGACCAGAACTGGTAATCTTGGGTTTCTCTGTAAAATTGCAAGAATCATAACAGATTGTGACTGTTTGTAAACTCCCAAACCATCAATGTATGCCAACAAATCACCTTTTAGATTTAATTAACCTATAACTACCAGCATGTCTTAAACACTGCACATTTGCTTTGAATTTTTCCAAACTTTGGTGGTTACATCCTGGACGGTTCAAAGAAAGACAAAGATACCTGGTAACGTATCGTCCTGTTTCTGCACTCCGTGAAAACAGTAAAAATAATAATCGTAATAATAATAATATCGGCCTGGAATGCAGTTATTTTTTTTTATGTGAAGTAGCCATATGCATATGTGAGAGAATATAAAATCCCTTACACTTCACTTCATGTGGCTGTACAATTTACAGTTCTACCTCGTGTTTTGAATATTTCTTTTTATACCATTTGGAAGACCATTATTATATGAAGGAATACTACAGATTGCTCCTGAATGAACTAGCCAGCCAGGTCTCCAACCCGCAACCTCCCAGATGCGAGGTTTCATTGTTTCTAGTGCCACTACCTTTATTCACCATTATTCACCATTGCAATTGTCTGGTGGACCGGTGGAATGATTGGGCTTAAAACTTCAAATGTTGGTAAGTAAATGATATCAATCACTTTTAAATTTTCGAGTGACACAAACAGTTACTGTAATGTATATTATAACTGAATACTGAGCAGCTTGGTCTATTAAAATCAAATGCTGAGGGGCTGCAGCATCACTGCAGCAAGGCTGCACAGGACAAACCCTTTTGTGCTCTGCATTTCACACACGATAGACACTACTGGTCTGCAAAGATAATCTCTATTGTTTGATTCAGCCTTGCTGCAGCATCACTGCAACAATGCTGCACAGGACAAAAACCCTTTTGTGCTCTGCATTTCACACACAATAGACACTACTGGTCTGCAAAGGTAATATGTATTGTTTGATATTGATTCAGCCTTGCTGCAGCATCACTGCAACAAGGCTGCACAGAACAAAAACCCTTTTGTGCTCTGCATTTCACACACAATAGACACTGCTGGTCTGCAAAGGTAATATGTATTGTTTGATATTGATTCAGCCTTGCTGCAGCATCACTGCAACAAGGCTGCACAGAACAAAAACCCTTTTGTGCTCTGCATTTCACACACAATAGACACTGCTGGTCTGCAGAGATACTCTCTATTGTTTGATATTTTGATTCAGCCTTGCTGCAGGAAAGTTTGCAGCAGCTGCAGCCTCTATTTTGACGCCTTACAGGCCAAAGCAAGATACAGCTTTGTATTGAGGTAGCACACCACAACTAGGGCCCCATATCTGTGTCATTAGTCTCCCTGGTTTATAATGGCCAAATAGAGACACTATCATAGAGGCACCTGTTCGTGTCTACAATCCTCACAGCCAGTCTATATTGATGAAGCCATTTCAGACAGGTTTCTCTTCTGCTTCCTCTTTAGCTTTGGTTTTACTCCAGGCAATAATCTTCCTCTTCACATAAGCTTCCTTCATATCTTTAATCTCCTGATACTCTAAGAGCCTACCCAACCATTTAATCCAGAAGTGGTTGCATGCTTCCTCGTCCAGGGTGTGGACTGTACCCTTCATTCCATCTTTGTATACGACTACTATCACGATTTGTTTGACCTGTCAAAGATACAATAAGTTAGAGGCAAAGATATTTTAATGTGCCTTATTCCGAACCGAGCGAGGCCCTCATACTGCGATCAACAGCTACATACTAACAAAGATGAAAACAATGTAAGGTAACTTCTCCCAGTGATTTAAATTTTTTTTTTTTTTTGGAAGGATTCCTCCATTTGGTACCCACAAACTGACAAAGTCGGTTTGGCAATATCCTGCTTTCCTGATTTATGTGCTAATTTCCCTTCAAAATTATGAGTTTCAATTTTTTCTTCTACACTGCATCCAGAAATGTATATATAGATAAAATTCGCTTCGTTTTGGGGGAAATAATTGTATAACATACTCACGCCACATTGCATTGTGCAGCCTTTACATTAGTGCTAGTGTTACTTGTAACTACAGTAGCCTACATTATTCCAGATGTGACATGTAAAAATGCCAAAAATGTTACTTTGTTATATCAAAATCCATGTATTTTTATTTCCTCAACCTCCAGATTTTTGGGGGATGGAAAATTACAACTCTCCTTTAAAACTTTTCTGAAGGAAATGTTGGCATGTCTGCTGCTCCTTCTGATACTTGCATTACAGACATACAAATCTATTAAAGTGAATAAGAATTCAACATCATGAGCAATTTAAATATTTATTCCAACTTACAGAAAAAGAATTAGTATTTCTAGAAATAGTGTTTCTTAGAAGCAGAAGAATGAAGTGTGGAGATATCTTATTCAAATATCCCAATTAATTTGAAACAAATTTTGTATAGTGCCTGTTTGGGTCATGCTTGTCACATACCCATATATGTATTTTGTTGTGGCCACATAATTTGCCATTGGAAAATCCATTATTGTGTGACATGCCTAAAGATATTATATTTTTTTATGAAAGACTTGCCAATTGCTGTGTCCCTTTAATATGACAGACCTAACAGACAATATTGATTTTCTGCACAAAAGTTTCAAAACATGAATATTTGCATAATTCATTAGCATAATTTAAATGGACAATGTTTTTTCCATATTAAATATATATAGCTCTGAATCTAATACCTGAAAATTATGTTCAGGATCAAAGTTTAAGGCCCCTAGATAAGCTGCTGCTTGCAATGCATAGTCTTCAATATACTCCAGTTTTAATTTGGGTTTTCTAGAGGTTTTCAACTCTATCAGAGCGAGCTTTCCACTGAAAAAAAAGAAAGAAAAGGTTAAAAGACTATTGATAAAGGCAATTATATTTAATGTACTATTTTCCCAGGGAAGTTAGGATAAAAGGTGTCCCACAGTTCCCTTCCACCCGCCTTCCCAAAGAAACTTACTATGGCATGGAAGACCTTGGAATAAAGATTAAATATGCAAGAAACATTAACAAGAAACTATTAAAATTGTTGAAAGACCTTGTTAATAAATCCCAATGAGAAGTCTCAATGCCAGTTAACAAATATTGATGATAACATGTCAAAGATGCCCAAACTTTTCTTTGCTTTTTCTTGTTTCATATATCTTTTGTTTGTTTGTTTTTGTTATAGTTTATTTCTTGCCTTTATGAAGGGAGTCTTCTCTACAGGCTTTGCTTCTCCGGTCCTCCTCCACCTGGAATTTTTCCATCTACCGTTGCATTACGTATATTGTGGGAACTCTTTTTGAAATGACCTTGACTATTAACCTCAATATTTACAGCAATTCCCAAACACTGGCATCGCTTCCCAAACATCTACTCCACCCTCCACACCTACTCCCCCCTCCCCACCCTCCACACCTACTCCCCCTCCCCACACCTACTCCCCAACCCTTTCCCATCCCCTCTTCAAGCAAACCAGAAATGTAAAAGCAAAGCTTAATCTGAGAATACTTGTCATGAATGCAAATATGATTTTGGCTAATAAAACATGATATCCCCATGCATGTGCAGCATTCTACAGTGGATGGTAGAGAAAATTTCATGTACCAAAATGGTAACTTGAGATTGCCCAGAAGAAACTGAAGAAGATGGTAATCTCCTTGAATTCAAATACTTGGACTCATTTATCTGATTTTTTCTCTTTCACACATCCTTCGGTTGAAACAAATTTGCTGTTTCGGAATGCTATGGCACACCCATCCACACTCTTAATGAAATGAGTAACGATGCTAAATACCAAAAAGAACCTACTCCACTTCTGCGATGCAGTCGATGTAACCAGAGTATGACAGAGCTGGATGCTTCACTTTGATTTCAAACCCAGCTGGGTTTTGTATCCTTGGAAGTACTTCACTGCAGCTCTCCCAGAAACCAACCGTGGCGGGCAACAGATCAAGCTCGACGGTGAAAGTCCCCTTTAAATACTGTGCAAAGTTCCTGTGGATGCTATGACCATGGGCAAACATTTCTGTCAAGTAGAGAGATATTCAATTTGTGGTTGTTTCTGCTATGAAGAGGATGTTGTTGTCTGCTATTGGTTGATATGTGAACATTGTAGTAATTACAAACAAGGAAGTTTGGGCAATACTAGGGTATTTCAGCAAGGCCATCATTAATAAAGTTTAATTTTACCTTAGTAATTAGTAATAAGGAAAGGATTGGGAAGCTCCAGATGAAAGACCCTGTGAACATTAGCTCTACCTGGAAACCTCACATCTCATTGCAAATTATGATTCAGTTGTCTAAGGTGGATATAGTCAAATTACCACGTTTTTTGTCAGCAAGACAGAACACGAATCCCACAGACTTAGGGAAAAAGATTGCAATCATTTTATCCATAGGGACTCATATTACTGATTCAGACCTGACTGATAAAAAAATGAGACAGAATATGGTTAAAATTTCCCAGTAATCTTTTTTTGGGCCTACAAATATTTTGGATAGATTGACATCATAAAGCTAAAACCACATTTTGAATCCATACAACATATTTACAGCAGGTGGAGAGATTTGTATCAATGTAAATGTGTACTGCTATTAAGATTTAATGTTGATGTTAAGTCCCCAACATGCTTTTCAGGCCTAGAATGTTGTTACTTTTAGGGCTAGGGTTAATGGCCTTTGTTTGGCCTTGGGCTTTCATATCTTCTTTTCTTATTTTGGAAAACAGAGAGGCGATGTTCTCTGGTTACATATATATTTTAACGGCACGAAGCTAATCTTTTACTGTAGTGATGTTTCACAAAGGAAAGGACAAACAATATGATAAAGGCAAGAGGTGGACTTACCTTGCTTCATCTGCTTAAAACCATCTTCGCCTAACTCTTTAATCATTCTGTTTTCCCATTTCATGAGAGCCAGGGCTTGCTTCATGGGTCTGGTCACATGTAGAATGGTGGTAACTGATGGAACTTTAATATCTGAAGGTATAATTGAGAATCTATCTATTCAAAGTAAACACATCATGATTTAGAATGAAGCTTAAACAGTGCAGAGCAGTTACTGGAAATTTGAAAATGGTATTCAAAGTAAACACATCATGATTTAGAATGAAGCTTAAACAATGCAGAGCAGTTACTGGAAATTTGAAAATAACATATATAAAAATTGTGTTTAGTAAGAAATTATCAAATCACAGATCTTTACTGAAATTGTTCCTCAGAACTTTGCAGTGAACTGGATAAAATTTACAGACACCCAAGTAGATTCAAGAAAATGCCTTGGGCAGGCTGTATGAAATATATGCTCTTCTGAGAAAGGCTTAGCAATAAGAAATATAATGCATGCAAGTGGGTTTGCTGGTTGTATATACACCTTATCAAAAGGCTAAATTGATATATATGCCATGACAATGATTTCATTACGAAAAGGTCCAACCAATGCAGACACACACTGAAGATTTGAAACATCAATAACTATTGAAGAATACAGTAAGTCGTGCTTGGTATGTATGTATTGATCACTGTGGACAGTGTAAAATACAGATCAAGTTTCATCTTTCACCGGTTGGATTGTTCCATTCATTTAAACCGAAACTTAGGTATGTCGTTCTCAATAAAATACGAGAAATGATAAAACACCAGATTACTGTAATTGTGTAACAGACGACTCTCATACTATAATTAATTCCTTATATCATTAATATAAGCAAGGAGTGTTAAGTGTTGTCCTCCAAAAAAGTATCATAATTTGAGAATGACAAAACAACTTTGTTGCTGTAAAAAAAAACTAATAAATAAATGGAAGAATCTGACCGATGCAAGATGGGAAATGCATGGTCCTATTTTACTACTATTAATATAACAATATTAATGGTAACATGAAACTTTTTTGCATAGAATTCAAGGCAAGTTCCTCACCTTCTGAGCTGCTTTCTGGAAGTTTGTCAGATGCAAAATCTGAATTTGTCAAAGGGAACATCATAACTTTACCACTCTTACTAACAGCAAACCGATTCTCACCATCCACATTCTCCAAAGTTTCGTCTTGACGAGAAATGTATTCTAAAAGTTGATCTTTATAGCCAGTTCCTGTAGTAATAGTTGGAATGGCTGCACCAGCTGTTTTACCCTTCCTCCTTTTACTAGTTACTCGGTATCGTTCCAACATCTTTTTGTCTCTGATGACTTTCATCATAGCAGACTCCGGTTTCTTCTTCTTCTTTTTCGCTTTCTCGTCGATCGCATTT
>KN882505.1:181747-192815 GCA_000934455.1 Apostichopus parvimensis | reverse complement strand
ACTGATGTAATTGAGAGTAGCTAGCTTTCTCGATCATTCCTCATTTGGAATGGATTAAAATCACTGATTTCTCATTGATTAACATGTTCCTTTTTCATTTCGTGAAAAAGATCCCTAACAGTGGTTTAGTATGATCATTGACATTTCAAACTTACCATCGAAAAAAAAATCGTTAATTTGCAACCGAACGAAGTGGTAAGGCATAATGGCCCATGTATAGTGTGTGCTTGCTATTCATATATCGCGATTGAGGATGCTACAATCATTTTACTCTTCGTAGCTCTGTGTCATTCAGAATTAAGAGAAGAGGTTGACCCTTGGGCTAAAGATGACTGCCTATGACTGCTTGGCGTGATTTACCTTTACATTATAATCCATGTATACGCAGTTAATATGCAACTGTACTATGCCACTGCTACTTTGAAAATTAGAACCATAACTTGAATCATCATCCTGTAATAAGCTACATTTGTTTTTATTACACTTCAGTTTCAACTAGAATCGAATAGTAAGTGAACTTCAACTCAAAAAGCTGCGGTTTGAGCTCAAAGAGTGGTATATTAAGTAAGGTTACGATGTATAAACGATTTGAAGTCGTACATTGTATGCTGGATCAGTAACTCTTATGTTGTGCAAATAACATACTCGACTTTATACCATAAAAAACGTTGTAATACCGCCTCACCCAGTTTTTTATGACCGTAGTGGATTTGTCAACTAAGCTATTCTGTATCATGTTAGAAGTACACAACTGAAACCACGGCCAGTTTGTAAATGCTGTAAAACTGTACTTTTATACCATACATGACAAAGATATATTACGATAAGGAACGTTAATGGTGATCTCTACGATATAATACCAAGTTGCCATTCGGATAAGGAATATGGTATAGAGAAGACTTACCAATTGACAAGATGTCTTTCATTTTATTCACTCATTTTGTTCTTAGGATTTGGTTGTCGTCTGTAGTGCTGGGTGAGTTATTTATGCATCGCTTATGAACTCAGTTACAGATCATTTTTAAATATGTATTTAAACGTATATGGAAATATTTCATTGCCATATTGCATTTTTATAACTAATTTCAATGGGGTTTCTTAAGTAGTATATTCTGCATAACTTAACATAATCTGCCACCCAAATACAAGTCGATTATATGAGGATACAAATCATATCACTAAATTCGGAAATTTTCATGTTACGACGCAAACGGAAGACCGATAGGTGAAAATGCCACAAACATAAATGAATATTAAACAAGTTTTTATTTACATATTAATCATATTTTTGGTGAATTCTGATTTTGGAATTAAATGATACAAAGTTTAATCACGTGATGATTGTGTCGTAATGGTGATTTTGGTTAAAAGGCATTAGTTTTCGCGTTATGCAACGGATTGGTACATACTTATTGATTGCTAAAATATAAAATTAAAAATAATGAAAAAAAAATTAAACAAGATTGGTATACCTCTGGATGGGCGAGCCACATGGATTTTTTTAAATGAACGACCACCAGATGCTTATTTTTACATATAATATTTATGGACTAAGAAAATTGCAATGCAAGACAACCAGCTCAAAACTAATTTAGTCCGAAAGATGATCGACAAATTTTGAAACTTATCATAACATTTTCATGTTGCATTTGACATTAAAAAGTATCAATTCATGCTAAAAGTAAATTTGTTAGTAATTTTTCCGCTGCTCTTGTTTTGTGCTATGTATAGGTCTTACCAAAGGACAATGTTTAACAGGAGGTAAGTAGATCTTCTTCACTTGAATTTTAAAGTATCCGCAATTTTATTGAATGTATCATATTGTTAACGGTTTCGCAATATGTTGAAAATCAAATAAATAAAACTTAATAACCTGTAGAAAATCTTTTCCAAAATAAAGTTGGTTGATGTCTGTTCACTCGTTATCCATTTCAACTTTATATCAGGGTGATGAAACAGAATGTAAACATCTTTTGTTTTTTTCGGTGTACATTTGAATTAGAGCAGTGAACTGCATGTTCGCATTCAAGAATTGTTCAGATGAACTGTCCTCTATACAGCAACACAGATAATTACTGCGTTAGTAAGGTGGACTTGACCAGAGTAATTCAATTGAGGCTTTTGTGCAAACAAATATCAAATGTTAACAGTTCTCTTCTTCTATTTGACTTCAAAATTTATATTGACAGGCGTTCAAACGAATTGATGATGTTTGTTTCTCTACTAGTGGTCATGAGAGTTCTATCACAATTTCGAAAATGCATTGATTTGATCATACCGCATACTGCAGAATCCCTAATTAACAAGAAGGTGAAATTGTCGTCCATAAGGATAATATTAACTTTACCATGGCATATATTGATTACATTACATTATGCAATCAAGTACTGTTATCATTCAGGTGCTATAGTTGGAGCATTATTTAAAAATTATTTCGCCATAAACAACATGGATGGTCACCGGGTTGTGTCGTAACAACAAAAATCCCCGGAAAGGGTGTTGGTCAGATCTGGGGCAGTTCCCTCCGCGGAGTAAAATCATCTTCTCTCCTTTCCCTTGTTTTAATTAAGGACGCGTTCATTGCATTGATATATGTTTCTGCCTTATTAGTTTTGCATATATTTTTGAAAGTGTTCAGATAGTATCCTTTCACCATTGCTTTAGTTTAACGAAAACGCATTGCAGTAACGCCTTACTGAGATTGTGTCACTAAAAAACCTTTTCAATTACCACATCTCCCAGCACCGTCAATAATATGATCATTGACAAAATGAAAATAATCTTAAAGTTTCCACATCTATCATCATGCATGGTTAAAAGTATCCATCAATTTTGAGGAAAATTTATATTTTGTTTCATTAAGTAAGCATTTAGAGGTTCATGTCTGAGTGGATAAAGGACTTGACTTTTTTGTAATGAAATGATTTAATATTCTTGACGTATATACCTTTCCATCATCAGAGTGCGAAGCAAGTTACTTCGATCCTGATCTAGTCATTACACCAAATCAGGATTGTTTTGCGGATGGTGCATCGGTTAATCTCTCTTGCTCAGTTAACCCTGGCGGACCACTATTTAACACATGCCACAATGGCAAATGGGGGTTTCCATCGGCCACGTGCGATGGTATGTACATACGGCAACTAATTTGACCATCAGAATATCAGAACTGTTTAATGGATTGAAATATATTGTTTTGATTCCTCGAGATGTTAAACATTTCAATTATCAGAGTTCACATTACAAGAGAAGAAATATATCCTAACCATTATATGCTGTTGCATATAAAATGTGGTTGATGAACACTTATACACGGCACTTGACGGTATGCAGGAAACTCTTTGTATCATCGGTCATCAATTCTGTAGGACTAGATAATAATTTATTTAATTAACCACCACTTAACACATGCCAAAATGGCACAAGGGCGCTCCCTTCCGCAACGTATGTATGTATATGTTTGTATATTATGTTGTTGTCATCCCAAGTCATACAGAATAAGTATTGTAGTTTCTAAGAAAGAGAGAAAACAAACAAAAATTAGTAGTTCGTCATGATTTTGTTTTGTATTGGGGTATAACAGTGACACATAAAGTTAAGCATTCATATGGTGAAGCCTATCGCCAAATTACTGTCTTCATCACATTTCGAAATATTTCTTAAGTTTAGGAAATATTAAAACAGTTACGGTGTGTTAGGAATATAATGCCAAGTTACAGACAAAATATTTGTAAGGTGTTTAGCTAGCACATTATGTCGTGATCTGGCAAAATGGGACGTTTGTTATACAAATTATATAGTATCGTATTAGTACTTGAAGACAGTGACGTTACGGTTTATAGCAATAATAAAATGGAGACTTACTAGTTGTCCATTTTTCAGCACTGCAGGAACAACAACAACACAAATAGTTGAATTGGAAACCACCCGACGTGGATTGTGGATTTCTCCCACATTGGTGGTCGCTTAAGCGACGTAAAATTTAACTGCTGATTATTATTATAATTATTATTATAAGTGTGACAGAGTATAATTATATGGCACATTATTAACTTGAAGCCATACCACAGCATGACGGACAAGTCAATGTGTATCTTTGTGGTTGCTGGTTTCTTCGTATGATATGTCATCTAATGTACTTCGATTTTCAGGATTTACATGCGATCCACCTAGTGTTGGAGACAGTGTTATCTTAACGCCAGATAAGATCACATATCTTGCTAGAGAAACTGTCAGTTTTTCATGTGGTGGCCTAAACTTGACCGGACCAAGCGTTGCTTCCTGTGGACCAGGTGGAATATGGGAACCAAACACGATACCAGTTTGTGAGAGTAAGTCACAATAATGGCCTTATATAGTCTGTATGCAAGGAGTATTTAATTCCTTCAGTGGTTATAACATGAACCTTTGCAAATAAAGAAAATACCACCTTGATGGGCGTATATACAGGAGAGGAGCAGTGGCGTAGCCAGCGGGGGGGGGCAGGGGAGGCGGGAGCCCCCCCCCAGTTGAAATGCTCGCCCCCCCACTTGCCCCCCCCCCCCCCAAATGGAATTATTGACTGAGAAAAAAAAACTTGAATGCACACTAAATATGTTGCTGGGCCTATGTGCATATTACCATGGTTTTTATGCAATTTTTATTCTTTACCTTTTACCTAATTTTCTATGTGCGAAATTGAGTGGCCAAAATAAAAATCACTTCCATGGGAATATTGCCTTGAAAAAGAATTTGACCCAAGCAGCAGCGCAAAAAAACGCCACTGTCTCTGTATTGTCAAATGTGGAAACGGGTTGGCAATTTAATTAAACGGTCTCCGCGGCACTCACAAGCGGAGGCTACGTTCAGTTTATGTTCACATGGTTATCCCTGATCCCTGGATTGTGTTCCGAAATGATTCACATTTTATTGCGCTCTCATCTACTTATTGACATTTGTCACATTTTGTTGGTGTAATTTGGCGATGACACCTATTTATTCTTCGTTTATCTGCAAATTAGCCAGGCCCGGAAAGGGTAATTTCCGGCGATCTAGGGAGTATCTTTACTCAAAAATTTCGGTACGCTACGCGCCAACCAGTGGTGGCGCTCCGCTTAGATAGTGTCGAAAGCGCCCCTACAGACCATTCTCGCCTCTCCTGACCAATACCCCTAACTCCGCCACTGATCTGTACCCTACATTGCTGACACAATACCCGATTTGCCACAGTTTGTCATGCAAACTGTTTGGTATGTCTTTTGTACTAGCTTAGTCTGCCCCACCAATCAGACCCCCCCAGATGGAAAAGTCTGGCTACGCCACTGGAGAGGAGGGTGTGGTGGCTTCACCCCCCCCCCCCCCCACAGTGAAAGTCAAATGTTGGTTTCAGATCGATGCCAAATCGGACTCTTAATAATAGTAATAGAACAAAGATAAAGAAGAAAGAAGAACAAGTATGCTTTATTGTTGCTACTGTCTGTCAACATTGTTGTTGCTTGTCCATTTTCAGCTTTTTGTAATGTTCTGCCGGAGATTGTTAATGGTAATGTGAACAGTACCGACCAAATCGACCTAGGAGATGAGCTCGACATAGTCTGCAGAGCAAATTATTCAGTCCCAGCAGGAGAGGACCCTTTCATCAGATGTAACGGAGAGCGATGGAGCTCGATACCCTCGTGTTATCGTCAGTATAAACTCATACAGTATTTTGTCACGTTTGTTGTTACATTTTAATCATACTAAGGGTGCTATGCTAAGGCAGCAAGGATCATCTTACATGCACTACTTGCCTTCTTTTAACATTCTTGTTGTTGCAATACTTTAAAGATGGAAGGTTAAACTGTATGTATGCGTTTATAATGCTAGCGGGAAGCATTGTATCCATATAACTGGTTTAATCTTGGGATGAAACTTCGTTAGGATACTTTATTGGTAAATGCCTTTGCCATTGCGTGTCTCCCAAAATAGTTACGCGGTTAGGCGATTTTACGTTACAAACAATACCGTACTATATATATAATCCTGCATATGATGAACGTCTACATATGAAGTTCCACCTTGAAAGATAACACTGCCACTGCAACAGTCGGACTATGTGAATTTTACTTCTAGTGTCACAACAAAGCTATGGAGTCAGTTCTAGGCTAGTTCTTCATCCCAAAACAAATTGTGGGCTAGATACAGATGGTTTCACGCGTTATTTCAAATTCTTTTCCATCCAAGCTCAATGCAAACCTCTTGAAGAACCTGAATACGGTATAGTTTCACCAGGTTTGGCCCAAGGGATCACGGTAAACTATTCTTGTGCATGGGGATTTGAGCTAAACGGAACGAGATCTGTCGAATGCCAAAACGCTACCTGGTCAGTTCACACTACACCAACTTGTGATGGTAAGTCAATTCCTATGTATGAGAATGAAAATTTAATACCATTTCCTCAATTCTGAAAGTGTGTAGTATACTTCCCCATGAGTGACTTTGAAAGACACTATAATAAAGAATACAAGGTTAGGGACAACATCGTCTGATGTAAAGGGGAAGTTCATTGATGATGTATATACAGTATCATACACAGCAAGACAGACTGCTATAGCAACCACCTAGTGGTGTTTTCAGAGTGCCAAGCATTATCATATGACTGGGTGAACGGGATATCCATGAGAGAAATGATGACGTGAAACCCGAGGTTTGATCATTTTACCAGTGTGTTTTCTAAAGAACTTGTAATGGGGACATTTTCAAACTATGTAATATTAAATTTTGTTGCTTCTAAACGTTAATTTGTACACAAACAGATATACGCATGTTTCATATACCACAGACCGTGGTTATTAAAGTCCTACGAATTACTCCATCCTTAGACTGACAACACTTATGGGTTATAAAAACTTGGCAATAATTGTTAAAAGATCAGCAGGTTACAGGTATCATACTGGCCACCTGATCAGGACCAAAGTTCATTACGTTTTAAAAGCCCAATTGGCTATAGGATATACAATATCATTGTTTGAACAGTCAGAGGTATATAATACATAAAGCCCCAAATAGTGAATTTTAATGCGTCCGTTAATTTATTGCGGTGCCATATCCAAATCTGCTGACACAGTTTGCG
This sequence comes from Apostichopus parvimensis, assembly GCA_000934455.1. NCBI lineage: Eukaryota > Metazoa > Echinodermata > Holothuroidea > Aspidochirotida > Stichopodidae > Apostichopus > Apostichopus parvimensis. The sequence continues at coordinate 185,725 of KN882505.1, read as the reverse complement.
TAAACACAGATGAAGAGTATATTGTCACTACCTAATGTAAATTAGCTTAAGGTGTTTTTTCATGCTTCAAAGGTTGCCGTTGAGCTTATATGCCCGTAAAATACCATTTTCATTGCCAACCTAAACTTGAATGTTGATTTCGCAGAAGGGTATTCTAGATAGGTTGGTATTTTTATTGCTTGTTATGAACCACTTCTATAAATATGAGAATTATGAAATTGAAAATGCGCTTTTTCTATCCACTATAAAACAAGTTAAAGTATAGTTTTTCACCACTTGATCTTTTGCAAGTGAATCGTATACAATTTTACATTTCAAGTGAGGAAGGAAAAGTCGAAGTCTCTTATAGAACAAATTTTCTTCTTTATGGTACCTTCACTAATAGTGAGTTAACTGAAAGAGTCGTTTATTAGACCTACATACAGCCAAATTATTGTCGATTACTATGCGTATATGTAAACGTTACCAGCCTGAGGATGCTTTTGCAATGTTGCTAGCACAACTCTTGTGCTTACATTTAAACCAAATATCTTTTACGTTTATTCTTTCCCGAAGCTAAACCTTGTTTTCCATCATTTGAACAACAAAACCATCTCGTTTACGAACCAGAAAAATATGTCTACCGAAATGGGAGCTCAGTAAATTTCACTTGCGAAGGGGATTCCCGACTCGAGGGCGAGCCTTTCGCTATCTGTTTGTACGGGAACTGGAGTAGCTCTCCAGACTGCCTTGGTATAATTACAATTTCGTTATATTTTATAGAGTTTTAAAACTTTATTTCTAACTTGTATAAAATAACGACGTTCGGTACATAATCGAATGTGATATATGTTGCAGACTAGAATTAAAACTCACTTTCGAATTTGTATAAAATGATGACTTTCGGGTCATTATCACATGTTACAGATCATAACAACAAGATATAAACTTAGTAGACTGTGTTAAGCTAATTATGCTATTCCATTTACAGATTTTGAAAAAATTGTAATTGAAAAATGTAATTTGTCACCCAGTAATTAATCATTTAACGCGACAAGTATACAGTATACTGGAATCTAGTATCGTCGGTTGCCTGATTAACATGTTTGGTAATTACGTGCCAGCTCCTTGTACACATCAGCATTTGTGCAGCGTGCCTAATAGTTGTGTAATTTTGGTGCTCCGATTGATTGATTGACAATTTGTTTGATTGATTAATAGTGTTTTGTATATTGATTAATTGATCGTAGTTGTTACTTCATCAGATTTATAATATATATGTTGTGTTAATAAAGCAGCAACTTGGGCATTTTCTTTTCGCTTGTCTTTAGGATTTTTACTTTTGGCTTACAAAATATGTTAGTTTTCGATAATGAATGACACGCTATAAATATTATTATCCATTTCTTCCCACAGAATCTTGCAATGTTACTGGAGTTCCAAATTCTAACTTGACGGAAAGTACACTGCTCCCAGACAGCGAATCAACAACGGTAGAATGTAATAATGGATTCACCTTTTTTGAAGGGCGAAGTGGCTTTGACCTCAAATGTAGTAATGGTACTCTAAGCCGTGAAATACCAATAAAATGTTTCGGTAAGTTAAGATACGACTACAGAATAGTGTAATTTCTAGGAGCTTCATCCATAAATTGGCCAGGACACTAAACCAAAATCACAAAGACATCATTGTCAAATTGACCCCTACCTCAACCTTCCTTCTTTTCTAAACGATTGTGGCGATTATGCAACTATGATGGAGTGGCAATACGGTATATCATCACATAATTTGCATATTAAACAGTTAGTTGACAACTGCAATGACGTGATCTCTGTGTTTGGAGTATTCAAGTTTCTGATTTCTGTATTAACGATTCAATCACCTCCACCACCCCAACCGCCCTAATATTCAGTTGCAGTCAACAAATATATGCAACTATACAACTGTACAACAATATCAATGTAATTGTCGTTAAGGCGGACGGGTGCTTTTTATGCCAGATATGTTGTTAGGGACATTACAACATGATGTTTAGCCTTGATTATTTTCTTTGGTTTGAAATGTAAAGCAAATTAAATAAGTTGACAATTGGTTGGCTGTTGATACTTCTTCTGCATCTTATAACAGCCGATTGCCAAACGGTACCGATTATACCTAACGGTCATATAACTAGCAGTGTATACCACGGAGTAACAGTAAACATCTCGTGTGATCCTGGATTTCTGCTGAAAGGGCCTTCAACAGCCTTGTGTGACGACGGTCATTGGACGCCAGAAATAGTGTCTTCCTGTGAGGGTAAACATCTAATTACCTTTATTGGGCAATTTAATTATTGGAAGATCAATTGTTGCTTTCATGTTAATGTTCCATTTCACATTCAATCCAATTAGTTGAGCAATGTGCGAGGACAATGAAATTCATCCGAAAACTGAATAATACACGTGGCCTCCTATGGCAGTTAATTATCAAACGAACTTCAGACCCGGTTGTTCTATACAAAATAGGATGGAAAGTGCTTCTCTGTTCTCAGAAAATATGACAGTGCTAGGCTGCAAGCGCTGAAGAAAAAACTGACTCTCTCAAATATATCATATGTTGTAAAACGAATTGACTAGTTTCCATTATGTGCAAGTTCACGTGGTTTATGATATTTGGTTTTCAGGGAATTATGCTGTGAATGCAATGACGCTGCTTTCATTATTGATACGGTTTCCTTTACGTGTCAAATGTTCTTTTCGTGGCAGCTTTTATTATTAAAATATATAATAAAAACCGCTATCATGCGAATGACTTATCATAGTAGAAAGACTCTTCAGCGTTCACGAGAGCAATTTATTATGAAAGGAAACTCCATGGCAGCTATTGTCATAACCCCACACCCCCACCACACCCACTCACCACCACCAAAAAAAAAAAGAGAAAGAGAAATAATAACGCAAGACATAAATATCGTACTGTTAGTTGAACAACATATTTCCCTGAAATCGTGTTATGGACAATATGCATGTTAGAGTATTTCTGTTATTTTACAGAACTAAGTAGTAGTACAGTGGGAGCGACGATATTTTCAACGATGACAGACGGGACACCGCCATTGACTAATGAAACAACGCCGTCTCGTGGTACAACTGCCAGTTTGTTCCATCTTAAACATTAAAATATCTCAATCTTCTCATGTAGAATTTTCCATAGTAGTTTAAAACAATATTTACTTGACAATTTCGTGATATTGATAACGGAAATACCAGTAGGCAAACTGGACAATATATGTTTAAATGTTTCCGTAAGTCTGTTAAAAATGTACTACGACAAGACATTTCCATCATGAGTGCTGCTATAACTTGGTACAAATATTCGACATAATTTGGTTTATATGAATTGGTTTTAGATCGTTTGTCTGGGAGTATTCCAGGCAAAATATATATATGTATAAGAAGTCTAATAGTCAAAATCTTTATTTTTATATATCACAACCTCCCTCCGTTTTTTTTTACCTAGCTGATGTCACTACATCTATGAAAACAACATCTGATGTCGCTACAGGTATGCATTTCATTCTTAGCATTATAAATGCAGATAGTTTGATTTCCTTTATGAAATATTTCTCAATGTTCCTTTTGATTTGTATGTCAACTTAGATATACTATAGTAACGGTAGACACATGTTACGAGCATGTTGACATTGCCAAAGCGGACGGAATTACTATTGTTGTTGACAGTGATAATAGCTACTCATACGCTGGACCGGTTATTCGTGTACGTTGCGTCTTACATCTACCTGCAGAATGTAACTTTGATTCATTGAGAGTAAATGATTTCCATGTAAATTCAAATGTGAATTGCAAGGTATTTATGAAACGGTGTTTTACTTATTTATACAGGTCCCAATAGTAGTACATTGGGCTCGACGACAGTTTCAACGGTTTCAGACGGGACACCGCCATTGACTAATGAAACAACGCCGTCTCGTGGTACAAGTGCAAGTTTGTTCTATCTTAA
>KN882505.1:99402-112071 GCA_000934455.1 Apostichopus parvimensis | reverse complement strand
AAAATCTTTTTACATACAGTTTCCCCAATTACTAACCAAAATGGGTATATTACTGTATTGCAAAGTCTAAACATTCTGTTAGCACAGTAACTCCAAAAGTAAGTTGTGTGACTGAACTGATTCACTTTGATATGTGCTTCCACTTTAGTAGTTTTATGAAAGTATCCAAGTGGCTGTTGTAGTACTCAAAGGTCATGTGAGGTCACCATAGGTCAAAAACTATAAACTTTATAAAAAGACAACAAATCTAAAAATAGTAGGCATGCAGATCCACTTTAGTAAGTACAAGAATCCTCTTTTGAGTAAGGAGGCGGGAGTAAATAGTTTCAAATTTTCTCTTCTCGAAAGTAAGCCTGTATTACTCCGTGCCTTTGTTACTGCAGTAGTGACAGTAAATTATGTTACCAATTTATAACTATCAGATTGTTAACTTTCTATGATACGTCACAATCTGAATTTAATACATTGTGTCAATATACTCCAAAATAATTGCAAAAACAATAACAGGAAACTTATCGATGTTAATTCTTCCTTTTATGTTCACTTCCCTGGTTTGGTTTGTTTTTCTTATTATTGCAAAAGACTCCATCTGAAGAATTAAATTCTCTGGCAGGAATGATACTGAAAAGACATATGTGTTTACAACTTGCTCAACCAGAAACGCTCTACCCCAACAACAAGGAAAAGAAAACCAAGATTTTAAAGAAATACAGACAGTTTATATTACCGGTAATGACGTTATGGTATTTTGTGTTTGTCTCATTCATGTTGATTAATTACGTTTCATATATTGTCACGTGCTGCTCTCGTACCTAACATTTTGTTTAATATTGTATGCGTGTTAAAATTATGAGTATTAAAATTTGTTTTAAAAAAAAAAGATATAGTAAATACATAAAATGGAGTATTAACATTAACTTTTTTAACTTGACAATTCCACATAAAGGCAAGAAAAATCCTAAATACACTACATGTAGAGCTCATTGCTTGATAATAGATACTGAGTTGCAAACCACACATTATCAGTTTTTTAATTAATTATAGAGAGATCTATTTTTTTTGGTCAAGGAATTTCCTTGGTAGTTTAATCATTAGTGGAGGGAAGAGTGAAAAACTGAAAGTGGGAAAGTACAGTACTACAAAATCAGCGTATGATTCAGCAAAAAGAAGTACCTTGGAATAGAAAGTTTTCATTTTGAATGATGCCTGTACACTCCACAACTGACAGAACTTTTCATGTTCTACTTTCTGATCTAGTGATAAGTGTTTTCTACTATATGCCACCTTAGAAATGACATTAGTGAGTGAAGTTCATTGCGCTTCAGTAAATAATCAAGTTTCATTTTAAGGCATGCGGACAGCAGTTTCCGTGACTCGCTTCCTGCATGTGACTAATAGTAATGGGCAAAAAATTTTTAAATTGTAAAATTGTTTAGGCAGTAAAACCGTTTAAATTTGAGTGGAATCATTAATTACTATCTTGTAAAAAATCAGTTAGTTAAAACAATACCAGAGAGTGGCGAACCATAGTTTGATCAACAGCAATTGAAGTAACGCACATACTTTAGGTTTGAGAACTTACGAGGTAATGCAAAGAGCTCCTTTAAGATCGGTGAGGTCAAGGGTCAGCAGGATAATTATCTTGTGAGTCCACGGTTAAAGTTTGTGCCCAATCTGCAGGCTGCAACACTCAATATTAATGATTTAGTTTAGATGCAGATTTAAAGTTTAGCTGTGACATATAAGTTAAAGGTGCATTATGCATAATACCTCTCTCAGATTTGGCAGGTGAATTAGTGATGAAGTACTTCTCTTCGAAGAATTAGCACTTCTGAGAGGAAAAAACAAAGTTTATGGTTTGTTCATCAGCAAGTTATTATGGATCCTGTCAGGCTGGTATGTTTTATCTGCACATATACCTTGAAACTAATTGTAGAAGAAATTTTGCTGCCCCTTGGCTCAGAATTACTTCCTGAATAGCATTTGTGACGTTATATGAGCTGCAATTTAAGGCATTATTACTCATCATATCTACAGTGGTTAAGATATTTAAAAGAGTCAATATCAACATTAAATTTATTATGATGAGTTGTTTCATTCTGCTTTCAACTTCTTGATTCATTTGTTCCTTTCTTATTCTTCTTTGCTGGCTTTTCCTTTTTCCGTCATTTATTAACTACGCTCAGTATGAGGAAGCAGAGTGGGTTGGCTTGACACCTGGAGAGGCGGTTCAAAAACAAAGAGCAATTGAAGCTAAGGCCAACCCTGATATACCTTTACAAGATGTTTACACCCAAGAGCTACTAACCAAACTCAGAGGTAACTATTACTCACAATTATATATTCTTCTCTCTTGATAAAGCTGGTACCTGAGTGGACAGGCCCAAACCAATCACCCATGAATGATCCATCAAATAACCAATTAATGATCTATTTGGGGGAGGGGTGGTTCAATTATGTAACTGTGCTCCCTTTTCCACTATTCCTAAAGTTACGTTTTATCTTGAAATTGATAAACACTATTCTCTTACCCTTATTTTATCCATCCCTTGACATCATGTCCAAAGTCCCCCAATTGATCTTGGCTCCAGGGCTGTACTCCCTCCGATCCATCCACATCATGCGAATATGTGACACAAGGGAAAGATGCAAAGATATGCTGCAACTGCAGGCAAATGGTGCGTTCAGTGAGATGAGGGAAATTGGCTTAGGGGAAAACTCAAGCTGTGAGGGTTTTGTGGCAGTAGCTTCCATGGGCCACAAATCTGCTTGTGCATTTATGGTGTACTGTGACTTTCTGTCAATATTTCTTGGGTTCAGATCTCAGTGTGTTATGCTAGGATAAGCCCATAAACCATCACAGTTTTCGTGATATTTTGAGGTTTTGATCTCAGTGGAGGGAGATGAGGTCTACAACAGAACAAGCACACTGCTCTATAGTTGGTCAAACCTTGTACAAGAAAGTCCTAAAAGTGCTTGTTTTTTGAGCAAGTTTTTAAAAAATTGTTCTACAATTTTTCCTGTAAACTGTAAATTGTCTTACAAAATAGGTTGACCGGTGTGTTACATTGAGGCTGCTGGGGATTATAAAACTTAGTCTTTTTGTGTTTGGTTTTGTGAGACATTTTTAACCTGGGTATGAAAAATTCATAGCTATAATTTTCCGACAATGGAAAAATAAAATTGAAATAAATTTCAGATAGCACTAGAAATGAAAGTAACTGACGTTTTATTCAATCGTTCTCAAAGGGAGTTTTGAGAACTGTAAGAATTTTGTTTTGTTTTTTGATAGAGCTATTCTGTCAAAATGGATTTGAAAGAAGCAGAAAATTAGCACAAAGAAATACTGAATGCAAAGTAAATGTTTTAAATCAAAACTATGACTTTCTTTTGTCCTTATTTATCTTCTTTTGCTCTATTTTCAACAGAAGAATCAGAAGGAGTTTATCAAATGGCCAAAGAAGAGCCAGAGTAAGTTTGTACATCCTATCTGAAATTGAATATGAGTAATAAGTCAGGCTTGTTTCCATAGTAACCAAGAAACATTGGTACTACATTGTCTGTGATCTTGTAGTATAACTGTAAATCTTGGCGATAAGCCATTTTTGTTGCTGAGTAGAAAGTAATCCCCTGAGCAGATAGTTATAATTTACAAAGGGATGTAAGAAAAGTCAAAGACTGAAGTATAATATAGTAAAGAGCATAAAATGCATTAAAGCATAGGTCAACTCCTAGCTTGATTCATTGCTGACGCAGAAGATAAGAAACATAAAGAAATTTTATTGTATGTATGTATGTATGTATATGTGATCTTCCCGCAAGCAGGAACTCGCGAAAGAAGCCATGGAGGCTTTTAGACTCGCAAGCTGACCGAAGCCAATCTCTCGGCACACATCCAAATATTTCATATTTTGTTTTGTAGAAGTGAATTTTGCAATCATTTGTTAATTTCATACTTGGACAAGACATGAAACTATAGTTGTTTGTTATTGTATTTGACTGATGCAACACACAATTAAATTGAAGAAGTCACTAGATCATACCTTACCAATATAAAGTGACATTCCGTCACACTGTTGTATAACTTTCCATGGTTATTTAATCGTTCCAATTTTAAGAAACCTTAAAGCATTTTTTAGTGTGGTCCAATTATGACATCATAGTTATGGCAAAACTACACTCACCCAAATACAGTAAATAAACTTAAATAGATTATATCATATCACCCTGACAAAATCTGTATCGTATAATTTTGTATCATTCTCATACTTCATCGGCCCTTCGAGAAGCATTTAGAATTATTTGTACATTTGTGTATCAAATATGTTGACATTTGAAATTTTTACAGTTTGTCCCAAAAGCAAAGTGCACTTGTAGTAAACGAGTTTGATGTCTTGCATACATGCATATTTGCACAAAAGTGCATTTTCTTCTCCAAGATTTTCATCCCAAATGTTGTGAAGTACAAACATATACCAATTTAACTTCATTTGGTATTGTGTAAAACTTTTGTGAAACTCTACCCAGTTCAAAGCAGAAGACTAGAATGATAAAGATAATCCAATCGATTGTTTGTCAATATGCCATCCATGACATTACACCTGTTTGCTTCAAGTTCACTGTAAAAGCAGCTTTTTGCATCCTTTTCTATGATTTTCTCAACCTCATTGACTCCACAATGTCACAACGACATACATAACTAGCTTATATTCAAATCTAACTTCAAATGGTGGAATAAAAGTCGAAAAATTTACAACTTTGAAAGTTGTTTTTCGCAATAAATCCCACCCATAATATGAATATTTAAATTCTATGAACGTCATTGAATAAAGTACATTTACCTATTACTAGCAACCCTTCAACTGTACTAATATATTCAGTGAAAACTTAAGTAGCTAAGTGTAGCAGAGGAAGTGATGTATCTTTATATGTTTTCATTCCAATTACCATACAAACCATCTAAAACAGATTCCCATCCTTGCTGGCCTTGTCCTTGCTGCAGAATGTTCTGTTTTATTTTTTATTGAATCCTCGTAATCAGTATAACTCCTGTCCTAGATTGATCCTGCTAGCTTTCAGAAACCAGCAGGTTAAGAAAATGTTCATTGTTTAACAGTCAGTTAACATATGCACATTGTTAACCCACCAATAATATGTCACATTTCTCGTCATGCTTGAGCCGTTAAACAGATGAGGTCAGCCTAGGAATGTCAGTTTGGCTGTATCATTTCGGAATTCATTAAATTCATTTTAGCTGCCATGATCATGTTCACCAGTATCAGGGTCACAGATAGTGGCATGTTAAAGTGTGTATTAAGGTAATTTTAATCTCTAATTCCCAGTGACTATGAAGCTTTTGTTGTGGTAATGTATCCAGAGTGAGTCATTCATGTGCATCCAGAATAATAGTATCAATAGTTGGAAGTCAGCCATCCTTGCAAAGAGTAGGTCATATTTAGAATCCTTTTTTCAGAAGTAGGTCAAAAGTGATCAGGGTTTAATTATCTTATTGTGAAATAGTGTTTTGCATTCCTTTCTCTCAAGTCAAACTATCACAAGTTTTATGTATAAAAATAATGTCATCACATTTTAAAATTAGTAAAAATAAATGTGTTATTAAAAGCTAAGTTTTTTGTCAGTCGAAGCATGGCCGTTTCGTCGCTTTTCATAACAATTTAATGCTCTTCCTAGACCTTTCATCCAAGTTTTTCTTCCCCTTTAATCACACTACTGACAATAATTAATGATCCTATAAAAAATACGTTAGATTTATAGCTGTGGTCAGTACTTCTGTTTTCAGACACTTTGGTCATTTCCTGCGATAGTATGGCTCAACCAAGAAGTTCAAGCTTACAGCTATAACTAACCACTGTGATAAGACATGATTTATCAGATTATACAGGAATCAGGATTTGACCCAACTTAAAAGAATCATGGTTAGAGAGAGAGAGAGTGAGAGAGTACATAAAGTAATTGATGCTGTTACCCTGGTCAAGTGCTTGAATCAATGAACTCTGAATGATCTCTGAATGATCTAAGGATTGCGGGTTCAAGTCATGACCAGGTCGTTAAGCTGTGTCTTTGGGCTAGGTCTTTAATCTCAATTGTCGCCCTCTCTCTCTCTCTCTCTTTACCCACATATAATATAAATATAATATAAAATAAATGGACAGCTGTGAGGCATACCCCAATTAGGAGGGTTTATTTTACAATTGTTAATATTTAATGTTTATAATGTCTCAGTCACTTTGCTGTAGCTGATTTGCACATTTGTTCAACGTGAAGTAATATCGCTTTCATTCTGTGGTGTACATCCGGCTGTCTTCTCACTGATTGACTTGTTTGCCTCTCTTGTTTGCTCTGAATCATCAGATCCAAGCCAATACTCTCAAGAATATTCGGAAGAAAGTCACATTCAGATGACGGAACACCAGTTTAAGGGAAGGAATAAAACAACCGTTGGAGTCGATAATTATGCAATAAACAAGAAGACTCTCAGCGATGCTATCTAAAACAGTGGTCCTGCGAACTGATAGGCCACGACCCAGGATCCTCTATGAGGACTGACGCTTGACCCACCAGACTCACTCCCCTCAGCGTCGATGCTTAAAATGTTTGAAGGCTGGTCTGGACTATCGACTCGATGTTAAAGAAATAGCTTAATATGTATCCATCAACCAGCTCAAAATAAACTGTCAATAAACTTTCTGATGTCTTGAAAAATCTCACACACTTTTGTAGTTTGCGATCAGTTGATCTAAATACCGGTTTGTGTGTTTTAAATATCTCTTAAAGAGTCAAAATAAGACAGAAATTATAGTAAAATTGTTATGAAGGAAATTAAAAGGGACAATCCTAAGAGGATCTGACCATGAATGAATGTTTTAAACCAGTCATACTTTCCGAGGATGGTTTGGTCATTTGCGTACAGGAGAACCGAGCTCAAAGAAGTTCGGTCATCATTATAACGATTTATTTGGTAATGAGTTGGGTTGTCAATGATTGATATATCTTTATCCAGCATGTGCTCATTACTTCATGATTGGGGCTTACATGGAAAACAACATGATTAGTTGCAGAAATTGACTAATCAACATGGATGCTCATACATATTAGGTATGATATCACATTGACAATGTAACTTACCTTGTAGGTTAGTGTTATGATGATAGAGAAAATATTCGAATATAGACCAAAGTTAGCTCATTTGCATATTGGATTGCCAATATGGAGTGCACTTTTGTGTTTTGAATATGTTCCTAGGGTACAGTACATGTTGACTGATGCAAGTGGTGATAGGGTATGTTGTGCATTGAATGTGAATGTCATTATACGGTACATTGAGAGAATGTTAGAGACCTTTCTGTGGTACATTGAGTACTAAGGGCCATTTTTGCGGGTACATTGAGCATAGAAGGCCTTTATGGGTACTCTTAAGTATTGACGACCTGTATGAGGTACCCTTAATGTTGAGTATTCAAGGCCAGCATGGGGAACTCTGAGTGTTAAAGACCTATGTGAGGTACACTTAATGTTGAGTGTTCAAGGCCTGCTTGGGGAACTCTGAGTGTTAGAGACCTATGTGAGGTACACTTAATGTTGAGTATTCAAGGCCTGCATGGGGAACTCTGAGTGATAAGACCTATGTGAGGTACCCTTAATGTTGGGTATTAAAGGCCTGCATGGGGAACTCTGAGCGTTAAAGACCTATGTGAGGTACACTTGCATTTTGACTGTTGAAACTTTGTATGGGTACCTACTCTGAATGTGCAGAAGAATATCATATTTATGGGGACTGAATGCTCATGACCTTTAAACTCTGGGATATGACTGCCGTTATGGGACATACCCTGGTTGTTAGGTATATTGAACAGTTATTGGGTGTACTGAGTCTTAGTTCTGTATGGATTACCCTTATAGCAAACACTGAGCATTGGACTGGTATGAGGAACTTTGACTGCTGCATGTTAGGAACTTTTCATGGTGCTACCAGAAATGTTGGGGAAAGTTGAATAGCATATTACCAGGTACCATTTAGAGTTACTGTGCTACATGGGAAAACACTGAATGTTTTCAAAGTTTATATCTACAAAATAAATGAATTTGACAGAGGAGTATCAATCTTATGGTGCTTTACTTCCATACTTTTGCTTGCTTTTCATGGCTCTTGCAACAACTTCTCGTGAAACGTTTTTTTTAAATTTTATTCTACACATAAATCATCCAGTTAACGGTATCAGATGGTCGACACTTTGTCATAGAATGGTATAGCTGACCTTGGTCTATGCACTGTAGAAGTTACTCATTGTAGGCAAATACAAGAACCACTTTCCTTTACTATTTGCATGTGATATACAGAGAAAACTGTTTGAAACTTCAATTCATCAGACAGGTCTCTATGGGCAGAATTTCACAGTGTACATCTGGATGCGTCGTAGCATTTTGTAAACGCGAAAAATACTTGAACTTCATAGGAAGTATCATACAACAAAGTTGGCAAGAAAGAAGAAAGACGAGATTTTACCAGGTTAGGATTAATCTGTATTTAGACATTTAAACATATTATTATTATCATTTTATACACTTTTCAACGATGTTTAAAATATAAATTGGCGTGAAGCTTTAACCGTAGAATGAAAATTTGATAGTTATGATACAATATAGGTACAGTCTTCCGTTACTCTCTGACATTACCACTGAGAATAGGAGTATGGGTTTTGAGATTGCCAGAGGTTTCAAATTATTAACTTTCTCTTGTGATATTAGTCTGATAACATAAAATGATGGGATACCCCTCAATCTAACAGACGTACATGGTGACCACTATCTTGCTGCTCCTCACCCATCAGTTATATCGACTGTATAAAGGTCATCCGTATTAGCCACCTCAAACTTTAGCACACGAAAATTTGCTAGAAAGTTTCCAAAAGTACTTTCCAAGAACCTTTGATTCTCTAAAATATTTTCAAGCCATTCATGAAATGTTAAAATAGACAACTAAATTTCACAGACTATAGTGTCAGAGAAGTAAGCATATAATGTTGGTTGAAGTGTCAGCACAAGAGGCCTTGTGGATACTATATCATAAAATGTAGCTTTTATCTGAAAGATTGAGATTAGATAACGCATAACCTGTTCTTATACAATATGCAAGATAAAACGTCACTAAATATGAAAATAATGTACATTATACTAAATTATATATACTATTCGGGATCCATGTACATGAACTCTTAATCTTTTGTGTCACTATTAAGCCGGAAGTCTGCTCCCAAAATTGGTAAATATATTTATGTATATACATACGAACTTCTAGAAAACAACCGATGCCTATTGACCCAGCTTACAGTTAATAACTTAGATGATAAATATTTAAAATTTTAAACATATCTACAACATAAAACTCTTTATTTACATAATGATGGAACATTGTATACACATTAGATAGCCCTATGTACTGTACATCGTTCTTTTCGCTTTGCATTCAAAAAGGGCGAAATGCTGTTATTTACCGCCCTACAACCCCCCCCCCCCAAACTTCCTCCCTTACCACTTACCTCAACGTTTGCTATTAGTTGCAATCTCTTTATGTGGAGGGAGGTTCTGGTGAAATCACCTCTTATCGTGAACATACGCAGAGGCAATAATAGCAATAGGCGCTTCAGGTGATTCACTGAAGCAGTGCCTCCATAGATCGGATACCGCAAGGGTTAGATTCCGACAGTATGAACCAACGGATTACTGTGACTGCCAGTCACGTATAGGATAAGACAGACAGAACTTGGTGGTATTTACACTTTTATGACTGTGTCAAATGTATATCAAATGTATGTCAAAGGTATAGATAAAGAAGAATGAATGGCCCCAGATATCATTCTTGAACCGCGTCGGACCTCTCAGCCCCTAACTACGCCACTGTATACGGACCCCTCTACGGTATAGAATCCCGTTAGCAGTACCGTCTTCAAGCTGACTATATCAATCCTCAACAGGTCACTTTGAGATATTTCATCTCATCTGTACAATTCACGACCGGCATTCCCGTAATATGCGGCTGATTTTGCTTCTAGTAATTGAGGGTTTTACGTTAGAAATGTTGCTATAACAGGACATGATAACTTAGATAATGTCCTACAGTTGAGTACATTAAACTATAACTATCTTAACATGCAAGAATACTTGTATAGTTCTTCCAACGACAACATTCAATACAGCGGTCTATGGAGGTGAACTTTATTATTAAAGAGGAGAAATTTGTTGTATGCAAAGTTATAATAGTCAGGTTCTACGCCACTCTCGCCGCCTCACCCCCCCCCCCCCTCGACGCTACTTTATTTCTCTTACCCGAACAGGGACGATGAAGGATAATTGAACATGGAGAGGGGGTACCTAGGAGGGACGTCAAACTTGACTTCAATGGAGGAACCACAAACATCCCTCCAAATTTTCTGACAAAATAAATCATCGAGCTGTGTCATTCTATACCACAAAGTCCCTTGCGATTAACAATTCGAGCATTTGTATATATATTTTACCTAAAAGGCCGGGATAGTTTTCATACCAAAAGGGGGCACCTTATTTATGAAAAGGAACACTTCTGCCTGTTTCCACTAATTTAAGTTCTCCCGTATTCTCCACGATTGCCTACCTATCAACTCCTTCCAAGGAAAACCTCCTACCCGATCTGTGAGCTTTACGCGCTTATGGTTATTGTCCAACAAAGACTTTTACCCCTGTTCCGTCAAACTTCAAGAAGCTTAAACACGTTTCCCTTTTTTAGACACTTGATTGTCTTATTTAACCCTCCGTTGTCTCTGTGAACAATCTGAAGGTTTCAGAGCTCCAAGAAAATTACTTTTGATCTATTCAAGCAACTTTGAGGATGCTCAAGTTTGTGATCAGTACTTACGATCTTTAACGTAAAGAGTTCTCCGTATATTAATACATATTGTATATTATGCGATACCGTATTAATAATAAACAAGACCCATTGTCAGCTAGCTGATATTAAGATATTTGATTGTTACAAGTGAGTACTATGGCTCATCATAGTAGCGTCGGTGCGAGAAGTGTCGTGTTTCTGTAACGAATATTTCGTCGTAGTCTGGCTGTAAGGATCCCGCCTCTCGCCCCCAAGACAGGTGAACATTTTGTTCATATGTTTACGGAAGCTTGTACCAGCCAGCGCATAAACTATTGGATTGATGCAGGAATTTGCGTAAGCCAAACACAAACTTAGGGTGTGAATGAAGGCAAATTCCCACGAACGGAAATATTCATTATCCCGTGATTGGAAACCTTGCCAGATGTTGACGATGTGAATCGGCAACCAACAGAAAGCAAATAATAATATCACCGCCAAGACTATTTTCGTCGTTTTCCATTTCTTTGTGGCTGTCTGTACTGATGTTTCTTTAGAGCTACCATTACGACTTAGCTTCCAGAGATGAGAGAGAATCAGGCCGTAGCAGACACCGATGATAGTCAGAGGGATTACGTAAGTGCTGAGGAACAAGAAAATTAGGTAGCCACTCCCAACTCCATGACGGACGTTGCACGATGAATATTCATCGACCTCGTACAGAAACGCTAGTGGCGTGTGAGTGACAAATGAAACTGTAAAGGAACGCAAAAAATATATAAAAAAATTAAACACCATATTTTTTGTTGGGGGAATCAGATCCATAATATATATTGGTTGTTTTGTTTTTTCGTGCCCAGGTTCTCTCTTGGGTGACTTTTCTTTTAAAGACAATATTCCGGAAACGTCTCTTGTGTAGCTCAGTCTAATCCGAAAAGTGGAAAAGACAACTTATGTGACAGACACTACACACGCACACCCAAACAAATACTGTTCTGACACCATTAAGCTATATAAGCAATCGTTTTAACATATGTATGTTTAGTTGAAACGACCGAACAGTGAGACTACGAATAACCTTATGACCCATCACTACAGCGATAGACCTGAAAATGAAATATTGGTAATATTGTATTTAAAAAAAAAATCAAACTTGTTAGTTGCACGATGAAATTAAAATTTTACATCCGATCGTGCAACACCTCGGATTCTCTATCTAAATTGTGTGTGTGTATTACGGGTGGTTGCTGGTGCAGCTCACACTACCTGGTACACACAAAAGGAGGGAAGGCGAATCTGGCTATGTATTGTATTGTATTGCATTGTAGTGTATTGCATTGTAGTGTATTGTATTGTATTGTATTGTATTGTATTGTATTGTATTGTATTGTATTGTATTGTATTGTATTGCATTGCATTGCATTGCATTGTATTGTATTGTATTGTATTGTATTGCATTGTATTGTATTGTATTGTATTGTATTGTATTGTATTGTATTGCATTGTATTGTATTGTATTGCATTGTAGTGTTTTATATTGTATTGTTTTGTATTGTATTGCATTGCATTGCATTGTATTGCATTGTATTGTACTGTATTGTATTGTATTGTATTGTATTGTATTGTATTGTATTGTATTGTATTGTATTGCATTGTAGTGTTTTATATTGTATTGTTTTGTATTGTATTGCATTGCATTGTATTGCATTGTAGTGTATTGTATTGCATTGTATTGCATTGTATTGTATTGTATTGTATTGTATTGCATTGTAGTGTTTTATATTGTATTGTTTTGTATTGTATTGCAT